>JBBPTK010000102.1:0-29353 GCA_038094135.1 Spongiforma cf. squarepantsii | reverse complement strand
CGAGGGCTTCTCGCACGAGAAGAATCGCGTCGTTCAGATCTGTCATCCCTCCGAGCTGCTTGTGACGAGTGGAGATATAACATGCGAGATTGTTCAAGGTTGTTGGACGATCTGGGTTACCTTGCGGGCGAAGGTCGAGGGCTTCTCGCGCGAGAAGAATCGCGTCGTTCAGATCTGACATCCCCCCAAGCTGTTCGTAACGAGAGGAAAGGTAAAGTGAGAGATTGCTCAAGGACGATGCACGGTCGGGGTGACCTTTTTGGTGAAGGTCAAGGGCTTCTCTCCCGAAGAGAATCGCATCATTCAGATCTGTCTTCCCTCCAAGTTGTGCGTAACGAGTGGACAGATAAAGTGCGAGATTGTTCAAGGACATTGCACGATCTGGATGATCTTGTGGGCGAAGGTCGAGGGCTTCTCGTACGAGAAGAATCGCGTCATTCAGATCTGTCGGCCCTCCGAGCTGTTTGTAACGAACGAAGAGATCAACTGCGAGATTGTTCAAGGATGTTGCACGGTCTGGGTGACCATGTGGGCGAAGGTCGAGAGCTTCTGTCCCGAGAAGAATCGCGTCATTAAGATCTGTGATCCCTCCGAGCTGTACGTAACGACGGGAGCTGCTAAGAGCGAGAATGCTCAAGGACATTGCACGGTCTGGGTGACCTTGTGGGCGAAGGTCAAGAGCTTGTCTCCCAAAACGAATGGCATCGTCCAGATCTGCCGTCCCTCCGAGCCATTTGAAACGAGTGGAGAGAAAAAGTGCAAGACTGTCCAAGGACGCTGCACGGTTTGGGTGACCTTGTGGGTGAAGTTCGAGGGCTTCTCGCTGGAGAAGAATCATGTCGTTCAGATCTGCCGTCCCTCCGAGCTGTTTGTAACGAGTTAAGTGATAAAGTGAGAGATTGCGCAAGGATATTGCACGGCCTGGATGATCTTGTGGGTGAAGGTCGTGGACTTCTTTCCCGAGAAGAATCGCCTCGTTCAGATCTGCCATCTCTCCGAGCTGTTTATGACGGGTGTAGAGATATAATGCGAGATTCTTCAAGGTCATTGCACGGTCTGGATGACCTTTTGGGAAAAGGTCGAGGGCTTCTCGCCTGAGGAGTATCGTGTCGTTCAGATCCGTCGTCTCTCTGAGCTGTTCGTAACGATTGGAGATATATAGTGCGAGATTTTTCAAGGATATTGCACGGTCTGGATGACCTTGTGGGTAAAGGTTGTGGGCTTCTTTCCCGAGAAGAATTGCGTCGTTCAGATCTGCCATCTCTCCGAGCTGATTATGACGAGTGTAGAGACAAAGTGCGAGATTCTTCAAGGACGTTGCACGGTCTGGATGACCTTGTGGGAAAAGGTTGAGGGCTTCTCGCCTGAGAAGTATCGCGTCGTTCAGATCTGTCGTCTCTCCGAGCCGTTTATAACGATTGGCGAGATCATTCAGGGACGTGGCACGGTCCGGGTGACCGTGTGAACGAAGATCGGGGGCATCTCTCCCGAGAAGAATCACGTCATTCGGATCTGTCATCCCTCCGAACTGTGCGTAACGAGTAGAAAGGTAAAGTGCGAGATTATTCAAGGATGCTGCACGGTCTGGCTGACCCTGTGGATAAAGGTCGAGGACCTCTCTCCAGAACAGAATCACGTCATTCAGATCCGTCATTCCTCCGAGTTGCTTGTGACAGCTAGAGAGATAAAGTGCGAGATTGCTCAACGATGTTGCACGGTCTGGGTGACCTTGTGTGAGAAGGTCGAGGGCTTCTCTCCCGAGAAGAATCCCGTCGTTCAGATCTGTCATCCCTCTGAGCTGTTTGCAACGAATGGAGAGATGAGCTGTGGGATTGTTTAAGGACGTAGCACGGTCTTGGTGACCTTGTGGGAGAAGGTGGGCTTTTCGCCCAAGAAGAATCGCGTTGTTCAGATCTGTGGTCCCTCCGAGCTGTTTGTGACGAGTGGAGAGACAAAGTGCGAGATTGTTCAAGGACATTGCACGGTCTGGGTGACATTGGGGGAGAAGGTCGAGGGCCTCTCGGGCGAGGAGAATCGCATCGTTCAGATCTGTCGTCCCTCCGGGCTGTTTGTAACGAGTGAAGAGACTAAGTGCTATATTGCTCAAGGGTGTTGCACAGTCTGGGTGACCTTGTGGGAGAAGGTCGAGGACTTCTCGCCCGAGAAGAGCCGCCCCATTCAGACTCTCTGTTACCCCTCCGAGCTGTTTGTAACGAGTGGAGAGATAGGATGCGAGATCGTTAGACATTGCACGATCTGGGTGACCATCTGGACGAAGGTTGAGGGTTTCCCTCCAGAGCAGAATCAGGTCATTCAGATCTGTCGCCCCTCCAAGCTGTTTGTGCGGAGTGGAGAGATCAACTGTGAGATTGTCCAAGGACATTGTACGGTTCAGGTAACCCCGTGGGTAAAGGTTGTGGGCCTGTCTCCCGGGAAGCGTTGCGTTGTTCAGATCTGTTGTCCCTCCGAGATGTCTGTAACGAGCGGAGAGAGACAGTGCAGAATTGTTGAAGGATATTGCATGGTCTGGGTGACCTGGTGGGTGAAGGTAGAGAGCTTCTCCTCTGAGAAGAATCACGTCGTTCACGTCTGTCATCTCTCCAAGCTGTTCGTGGCGAGTAAAGGGACGACCTGCAAGATTGCTCATGGACCATGCACGGTCCGGGTGACCTTGTGGGAAAAGCTCGAGGATTTCTCGCCCCAGAAGAACTGCATCGTTCAGATCTGTCATTCCTGTGACATGTTTGTAACAAGTGGAGAGATAAAGTGCGAGATGGTTCAAGGACGTTGCACGCTCTGGGTGACCTTGTGGGCAAAGGTCGAGAGCATCTCGCCCAAGCAATATCACTTCTTCAATGTCCACAGTCTCCCCAAGTCGCCTATAACGGTACCAGAGATGAAGACCCAGTTGATTCGATGAAACACATCGCATGGGATGCCCAAATGGACATGATTCTAGCGCTTTACGATCTAGCTCGATAGCATTTTGCAGGAAATGCATTTCTCCCTGTTGTATAAAATCGCCAACCAGACTTGTTGCCTGGGAAAGGCACCATGCAGCTAGTATTGGTGCATCTTCAGCACCTCGCGCACACCTTAGATGTGTTCGCAGAACAAAACAAATACCTTTGAAGACTGATATCGTTTGCTCCATGTAACCTTCTCTGAGTGATAATTTGTAAAAATTAGAAGTGGAGTTGTTTGGGTGCGTGGCCACTAGTGGTGATGACCGTCCTGGAGCGGACAAGCGATATGTTGTAGTGAAAGAGACTGTATATCCACCTATACGTAGTTTGACTACATTGAGTAAAAGGGGTGTAAATCTGTAAGAAATAGGTCTTACCTGCAGTCGCGTCGATATAGTACGAGACAGGAACCCGTGTGAGCGTGAGCCGACTTGCCCATGTGGCCTAAAAAGGAATTCTTAGCGCTCCGCACTCGAGCCCGCACCGCACGACTCCATCGTCAGCGTACAGACGCAAACAACTACCACTCCTCACGACTAAGGGCCGTATATCACCTGAATATACCAAAACCAGGCAGAACTCGGCGACAAGCTCCACAACACTGCTCTCGCGCAAGCAGATTGATGCAAATGCATGCTCTCAAGGAGCGAATTGAGATCGGGCACAGGTTTGTGGTATGTTGCAGCACATCTCGCTCGATATGTTTGCATCCATCGGTTCGCAGTCGGCATTCAAGTCTACCGAAGTCGAAGAACGGAATGCACTCCATCTCGAGTTCACTGTGCGGATAAGCCGTTGCGTTTGTTCTGCAAACATGACACCTGATCCGAGACGGGCGACTCATTCTATCTACTCTCGTCGGAAAAGACCTGTGATTCAATTCCAAGAGGAGACCAGAGGATTCCTGTATCGCGCGGAATATATGTTGTCCATCGCAGAGTCCTGTCTCTCGGACATCTCAAAGTCACCGATCTCCTGGATTCAGAAGGTACATCAAACGTGAGCCGCTTGGTGTCGTCTTCGTGATCTCTCCGTGGAAGTGGGTTCCTCACTTTCCCCTCCATCTTTCTCCGTTCTTACAGTGGACCTGTCCATTGCACGAACACGCAGCTATCCTTATCTCGTGACCATTAATTCCGCCCTCCCTGCCATTGTGAATGGGAACGCTGTCTTGCTCAAACCATCCCCACAGACACCTCTGGTGACCGAATGCTTTATCATTGCGCTCCGCAGGGCAGATGCCCTGGGACGTCGCGCAAGTTTTGCATCTGTCAACTGGGCTCACATCCTACGTGGTTCAGCACAACCCGGTGGTCTTTGTCTCCTTTGCCGGGAGTGTCGTCTGAGGGAACGTCGTGAAGCACACAGCTGCGGAATGTACTGACTTCAAGGGTGTTGGGCTCGAGGTGTGCGTGTTTGACACGTGATTACATCTTGACGAGCTGAACTTTGTTGACAGCTTACGTCCGAACAGATGCAGACCTCTAGTGCACTGTGGCTAAATTCGTGGACGGTAACTAATACGTTTGGCTGCCGCATGTTTTCGAGCCGACATCGCTCGTTCGAGGCGCCGTGTTCAACTTGGGCCGGAGTTGTTGTGCCATCGAAGTAGGTCAATCTTTACCTCTCTTTACCTCTCTTTTCCTCCACTTGAGATTCACCTCTTCAAAGCACATATATGTGCACGAATCCGTTTATGACGAGTTCGAAGACTACCTCTTGGAGTGTCCCAGGCTCAACTACCCGCTATTTTTATGCAAGTACATTGAAAGGCACATCAGCTCCACTGTCTGTTTTGCACAGGTACACCTGGCCAAGCAATAATGTGATCGACGCTAAAAGAACGAAAACATGAACGAGTGCTGAGATAAATTGCGAGATTGTGCAAGGACGTTTCACGATCCAGGTAGCCTGGTGGGCAAAGGTCAAGGGCTTCTCGCCCCAGTAATATGGCCTCTTCGTTGGCCCCAGCCTCCCCAGTTCTTTTATAGCAACGCCAGAGGTGATGAGCCAGCTGAGTTAACGGATACCATCGTAGGAGATGGCCGGGTGGACATAGTTCTAGCGCTTTGCGATCCAGGTCGATAGCTTTATACAGGAAATATAAATTTTCTCGTGGCTGAAATTTGCCGACAAGGATCCGTGCCCACCAAATGCACCATGCAACTGGCAAGTCTTTTAAGAGTGATGGTCAGTACTTCACGCGCTTTTGACGTACTTGCGAGACGAAACACATACCTTTCCAGGATGGCAATATTTGCCCCATGTAACGTCTCCGGCTCAAGCAAGTTTACTATGCGGGAGTGAGTGATAGTCCGTGGTTGGTGCATGGGTGCCTGCGGCTATGGCCCTACTGTGTGGCGATGACGTTGGAAACCCATGTAAAATCCGAGGACTACCTCTTGGAGTAAATAATGAAAAATGTTGAAGCGGAGCGGGTGCAGAGGCTGTACGTAGTCGTAGCAAGGAACGAAAGGTGAGCGCGAGTCCGTGCCGCCGCGCGATGTCCGAAATAGGAAATGTACGGTATGTATCGTCCCATCACGCTAGTATCTTGGCGGACAGACTATAATCCCAACAAAAAATGCCATAGACGTGCGTGTGTATTGTACATTGTAAAAATAAAATAATCTCGATATACTTAGCGTCCTCGACGACTGCAAAGCAAATAATGACGTGGATAGGTATACAATACTTACAGATTCACTTCGGCCTCAAAGTGTCCCCGCAGTGATCAAGCCCAACAGCTTTTCCACCTCAGTCATCGTCGGCCTCAATGGCGGTATCGCATTCCAGCACCGGTCCAACGCGCCCCAAAACGCTTCCTCCTGCCCCTCCGTAAATCGCATGTCTGGCACGGGGGGTGCTCCCCGACAAGGTCGAACACCACGCAGAATATCGATCGTCACCGCTCGGTCGTTTCGACGATGTGGATAGGGTAGTTCGTTAGTAGCCACCTACGATGACCATGTTCAACCGCTTAAGTAAAAGAGTCACAATAGAGAGAAAAGAAAGACCCACCTCGAGACAGACACACGCAAACGAGAACACGTCGCTCTCGCGAGTGGCTGGACATGGCACACCATCATCCTCGACGAGGGAAAGGATCAGCTCGGGTGCCATCCAGCGCGTCGATCCAGCCAACAGAGATGTCTCCAGCTGTTGAGCCGCACGCAACGTGTTATCCGTGATCGAAAGCTCCTCGACAACAGTCGACAGCCCGAAATCAGAAATGAGGGCCTGTCCCTCATCGCCGATGAGGATGTTTGTCTGAATTTTTGAAATCGTCAGATCTGAGTGTGCAATGCGGAACGTGATAAGGGGGACATACGCCTTTGAGATCACCATGGACGACGACGGGTTTCATGTTGTGAAGGTAACACAAACCGGACGCGATCTGCCTCAGCTAGGGTGGATGGCGCGATGCTCTCCGTAAATGTAAATGCCACCTCTCTTGACCTCGTCTTTACTTACCAACATTAACCGATCGGCGCGAACGTCATCCCGCTGAATGTACTGCATGATCGTACCGTTGTTGCACCAAGGAGACACCATCGCAATAGAATGCACCGACTGAACGACGCCGTATAGCGGACAGATATTCGCATGTTGTAAACGATGCCAAGCAGCAATCTCCGTTTTTAACCGCTATTGCATTCATCAAAATTACAGGAAACGACAAACGTCGATCAACTGAGCACACACACCTTCAGCAGTTTCTCTCGCACGTCATCCGCAATGCTCTGATATTGACGTAAAAACTTGAGCGCCACCTGTCATGCCCCATAGTGAGCCTGAATGCCTCCCGACCAAGCCAAAAGACAATTCGGATACTCACCGTTTTCGACTGCCCCACCGCATCCTTCCACAGACCCTTCCACACGTCCGAGAACCCGCCATGACAGACCGGGTCCTGTCCGATCTTGCTCACCTCGTCCGTCAGGTCGACCAACAGCACGTTACCCTTGACGAGCAGCGTTTTCGTCACCTTTTCCAGCGTCGCCTTGTGTCTCGCACGCTGCTTCAGTCGCGAATAGTCGAGATGTTCCGGGATCCAGCGACATTCGTCATAGTTGGCGAGCGCTTGAACGAGCGAGGTGAGCGAAGAAAAGTAGAGGTGCGTAGGATTGCGTTGTAGGAGGGAGGCATTGCGAAGGTGGACGTCAGAGCGGGATTCGATCCCGACGTCGATCCAGACGGCGCTGACGCCTCGGCCCGGGCTGCTGGTATGGGCAGATGTGTCCATTATGCCTTGTCGCATGGGTGACCCTGGTGCCTCGTAATCGTCATCTTTATCCTGGACACCGAGAATATACAATGCCAACGTTGGCATCACCGGGAACAGTAAATGAGCCGAGGTCCTAAACACAATGAGCCAGCATGGTCGAGGCAAAAAGAAGCACATGACACCTACGGATCACTTCCCAAGTCCTCGTCCAGCGAGGCGAAGCACGTATCAGGGAGCACAAACTGCTGTTCCTCCCCCGCCACCCCAAAACAGATCTCGGCATCCAAAAACCGCCAACCATCAAATTCATCGAACCGATGACGCGTCGACGTCTGCGTCCGACCACCGTTCACACGTGAATCCCGCACATGATCGCTCGGCCCGACGTGGTTCAAAAAAGCGTGGAAGCTCCCCAGCACGGCACGTCGCCGAACCTGATGCCACGTCTTGACGCCATGAGCCAATCGGGCGACCGTCTCCTTGTACGCCTCGCCGTTGCGATACCGCAAAAACACGAAATATCGCAACACCTTCTCCCGGTCGCGTTCCGACATGGCGACCTCGAACCGCCTCGTCTGCACAGTGGCACAGCATGCCGGGCCCGCCGAGCCCAGGTCCGATTCGGACGAATTGGGATCGACACACTGGGCATGTACACGGGCGCGGATCTGGACGACGAGCTCGACGAGGATCCGCTCGACCTCGTTCTCGAGGCGCACAAACGCCTGTTCGGCGGTCCGCAGGGCTGCACGACACCCCTCGTCGAGCATGGCCGTAGTGGCAGTGCTGTCGCCCAGAAAATCCTCAAAGACGGTGCGCGTCTGTTCGGGGATACGGCGCGTTTCCGAGAGGACGTTGTGGAAGACGTCGTACACGTGCACACGATGGTCATCGAGCGTGCGTTTGTGAGGGTTTCTGAAGCGCCGCGTGTGAACATGACGTCAACCCAGAGTAGGCATGGGTAGTACGCACGCGTCCGAGAGCCAGAAACGCCAGAAAAATTGGGGAATGTAGGGTTCGACCTCGGGCGTCTCAGCGGCCATGGCTCAGTTCAACAACCGGTATTCGATACTGAAAGTTGCTGGATAGTGCGGTTCAGGGATGCTGAAACGCTGTACAGCAAGTCCATCAAGGGACCCACCTTAAGCCCGTCCTCAGCGATGAAAGACGGAACCCTACGTCCTCCGTCGTATACCCAGTAGAGAGAACCGACCCTAGCCGGTTAGTGGATGGTAGTTGGAGAACTCCAAGGGGCAGTAGGAGTACATGTATTGAATCGCAAGTACCTCGTGGCATACGCGAAAGAAACATAGCCCTCGGAGCAAGTACTTAGGCGATTATCTCAATCATGATTTCCCAAGGTAGGGGTACCTACCGTCATGATGTCATTCCCACAACTTTTCAGTTCCGCAGTTCCAAACTTGTTCCATGCGGTGATTGTGACGCTGTCCACAGATCATCGGCACTAAATATATTCCCCGTTGAATGTTCAGCAGAGCCACAGGATCGTCGAACGTGAGCCAGAAAGGAAGAATGCCAACATTTGGAACCGAGGTAGCTGAAAAGGACTTGGATCATATTCAGTGGTAATTGACACGATCAAAAAACAAAGCAAGAGATCATCACAGTCGGTCGCTCGGGCTAGCCACTAAGCGAATGTTTTGCAGCGAAGTGGAAGCGTGACCTCGGTGCCACACTAACTCCAAACTAGCAATGGCACGGACGTCCGAGCTGCTGCTCCACAGGCCCCACCCCACAAGTGACCGCCGGTGGCAGCTCATCCGAGTCCGTCGGGAGTCCAACTAGAATGAAGTGATCAATTAGGAGTTGTCCGTGTGTGCAGTACAAAGCACATGATGATAGTCTGTACAAATATAAACAGAACGACTTCCTGAAGCAATAGTCCATCACGAGACACACATAGATAATCCAGATCGATAATATGAAGAGTAGTACAAGAGTCGCGTGCTCGAACTATAAGTTATAGGCTAGGTTTTTTTTTTCAATGTGAGCTCGTAAATGGTGTACACCAGCATAGGGATCGAATCCAAACAGTGACATCCACGGAACGAGGGTCGCCGCGTGACTACGACCGATAACTCGGAGGATATCCCCTTTCTGATAGATTGCTCGCGTTAGCCGAGAAGCTGTGGTGGGGCTGGGTGAAGGCGTAACTCCTAGAAGGTGAAGGGACTTGTATCGGTTCTCTGGGAGGACTGTCCGCGTCCGCACTGGTATTATCAAACGGGTTTTCCAATGGTACTTCCGACCTCTGGGTATCTGGGATAGAATGCAATGGATATGCTTGTCCATCAGCAGCGTTCATCTGTTGTGCCCACCGACTACTATCAGTAGTCCCTTGGCGAGTTGGGTGGGGGCTTGTAGCGCTCCTAGTGGGAGAGGGAGAGGACGCGACAAACTGCGGACTAGAAGCAGCATTGGCTCTGCGAGGTTGTGGAACAAAGATCTGAGGATCCGTCGCATAGCCCATAGCGCGACCATCTCTGTCCCATTGTTGGTAGTGAGTGTACGGAGAGTCCGATGGCGCGCTGGAGTTGAGCAAGTTGACATCGGATTCATTGGGGTTGAATACAGCGCTACCAGCTGATTGAGCGAAGCTACTGTATGGCTCCGCTTTGGCTTGACTGCAGCGAGGAAAGTTCAAGAACACGCCATGAAATACTTGCTGTGACTTACCGAGCTTTTCGGCGAGCATAAATGACGTCAGGCTTGACCCTGTTCACTTCCCTTCGAATATACCACATGGCGGCCACTGTCACTACTATGGTAATACCGGTGACGGCGTAATTGGCAATCTGATTGGTCGTTGAGGGTTTGGTCCCTATTCCTCTGAATTAGCGGGATGTTGCTAGGGTAACGGAAGACATACCACTTGCGGTACTTTCCATGAGGGTGCCAATATAGACGGTGATGAATTGCTTGGGCATGGAGAGTACAGCGGCGAGAATAAAGACAAATATGTTCATTCCACAGACGGAAAAGATGGCAGTCGTGACTTGGACGGAATCAGCACTAAGGGCTTCTATAGGCGACGAAAACTCACAGTGCCCTGGGACAAAACTATACCGAACAATCAACGCAATTTTGAAGCCGCCTTCTCGTATGATCTTTGCCAGACAGGCATATAGGATGTTTGTAGTTTCCAATTTTTCGGCGTGTGATCGTAAAAGGTATCTGAACGCGCTGCGCAGGGTTGCTTGAAGTTAGAGACACGTAGCAAGAAGGCAAACGAGTACGTACTAGAAGTTGCCTATCTCGCCAAGCAAAGTGCCAGCGGCAGTGATTGCAAAACCAACCCAAATGCCCCAGACCAAACCACAGACAATAGCCAGGATTTCATGACCAAAGAGCTGGAGGAATAAGTTGAACGAGAGAAGAGAACGCAGACTATGCAGAGACGAACAGGGGGGAATGATATGATGAAGAAAATAACAATCGGTATAAGCCAGCCGCCGGGCGTTCTATTTCAGCCATGAGATGTGGAAAGACAACTGATCGAGGCTGTTCAACATACTTGTGCATCCAATTGGCAGCGGGCTGTATAGCATGGACGATTTGCTTATCGTATATGACCAAGAGGGCGCCAAAAACGATGACGACAATAGCGATGGCATAGTAAACTGCAGGGAGGTCAGCGAACGAGACTGGATGGCAAAAGAGGGAACACACGGAGATTTTTCTGTGAGAACCTCCTGTCCTTTCGAAAGAAGGGACGAATGTTGATGAGGCCTGTTTGACTGAGAGCTTCGATCTCGCTGGGAGTTGGGCTTGGTGTTCTGTTAGTTGCACGGGGAGCGATAGCGAGAGTGTCGTCGTAGGGAATGGGGGCAGGCGAGTGGCCCGAGTAGCTTGAATATGGGGCGGTGCTCATGATGGTGGCGGAAGGTGAAAGAGAGAGAGAGAGGGTCGGTGAGAGAGGATGGTCACTTTGACTGTAAGACAACACAAACACACAAGACCACTTCGTTTTTTTTTAAAAGCCTCTCAAAGTTCGTCTCTTCTTCTCTCTCATATAATTTATTGTCTGACTAAATTTTATATTTCTTTCTGGTCGCCTAGTTGTTATGTGCACGTGACTTGTAGGGCTATCATCATCATAGTCATTTGGTCACTTTGACATGTTCGACGAGGACAACAACAGCATCGCGCAGGCCGTGTGGGATTCCATCGCCGAAAACTTGTCCAAAGTCGGTGCCATCTCACTCGACGACTACCTCAATACAACACAGCCCCGACATCCGGCACCGTCTGCGGCCCCCGAACCGGCCGGTGTAAACCCAATTACGCGCCTTCACGAAGCATGTCAGCGCGTCTTTCAGAACGCTGACGCTTTAAAGTTCGAGTTCATCCAGCAGACCAATTCCACCAGTGAGCATCTACCACGTTTTCTTTGATAACCCCTCAACTTGAATGCCATCCCAGACTTGAAGCAATGCATCTTGACCATCGTGAAACCCGACGGCACACGCCGTTCCTACGCGACACAGCCCAACTTCTCGAAGAAGAACGAGGCGAAGCTCGAGGCGGCAAAAATCGCTATCAGCATGGGTGCACTTGACTTCATCGCAGGCACCGCTGACAGCAACCTACTGCGCCCGTCTCCGCAGACGTCTCGTACTGCAGACCACGCCGCTTCCGATTCCGACTCTGTGCAGTCCGAAACATGCGTGAATGACATCGAGAAATGTTGTCTCGAATGGCGTGCCGGTCGCGTTATCCCCCACTGGGTCCCATTTTTTGACACCAAATTAACGCACAGTTAGTCCATATCTCTGATCTCCACGTGTTCTATTGACACGAGATAGAACAGGGTTGTGCGCTTCGCATCCAACTTTCCCCTCATGTCCTTCGCGTCTATCTTTCCGAACCCACCTTTTACACTCACTTGGATGCAAAAAACGCGTGTGCAAAGATTGCTGTTTCAGAGGGCGTCCTAGACTTCATCAAGTATGGAAACGGTCAAACTTGTCCTTCGTCTCCTATTCTATCATCTCCATCCATCCCACAGTCACCTCCGCCTGCTGCGATAACCCCTTGGACGCTGCAGTCCTTCTATGACTCCCTCCCGAGGCCATTGCCAGAATCATTCAGTACCAACGATGCCTCGTCGATCAATGCCCCAGGATGGCTAAACACCATGGTTCAAAATGCCCGGGGAGGAAAACTCAGTTTGTCCTTCTTCTTTACATCCGATGGCCCGCCTGGTTGTCAGTCGTTCGGTCTAGATTTTTTCTCTCTGGCTTAATCCCATCACAGTACATGGTTGCCTTCTCAGGATCGCCCGCCCTGACCAGTATAAAGCATTTCTCGTCAACGCCAGGTTTCCCAAACGATCCGATGCCAAGTCGGCCGTTTGTTTGCAAGCCATGTCCGAAGGTATTGGGGATTACATTCGGTCGATCATGTCTTCCCTCGACGCCAAAATTACGCAGGCGATGCGCTCGTTTTCGAGCAGTGTCGTTTACCCAGCCTTGACTTCAGAGCTCGGTAAAATCGACACTGCTCTCGTTCCACTTTTTGAGTACGAGAAGGAAAGTGATGGTGGGCAGCTCTCGCTTTTCGTTCCGTTCTTTGTCTTGACCCTTGTATGCATAGCGTTCAGCGCCACCTTGATCGTCAGACTGTCGACCGAACCCGAGCCAGGGCAGATTAAGCGATATTCCGTCTCGAGCGACTATCGCAACAAGGCGGATGCCAAGGTAGCCGTCATCTGCCATGCAGCAGAACAAGGCGCCGTCGAATTTGTTCGCTTCAGGGGAGCAGCTCCACCGGAAGACTATCAGAGTCCATACGTCTTGCACACGTACGACTCGAGCGCATCTCGAAAACGCAAGCAACCTGGCTCTGCAGACGACGGAGAGCAGGTTCGACCCGCAAAGAAGAGAGTAAGGACCAAACGGACCAAACGGCGAGAAAAACGACAGCAATCCTGTAGCGACGATCGCACCTCCGAGGCTGCCATCCAGCCGAAAGGAGAACGGACTCCAGACACGTCGGAGCCAGGGGAGATGAGAGACCCAGCCCCTGTGGGAATGCGATATGATGCACAGATGCATATGCCGGCATATCCAGTAGTGCTGGACCCGAGATTTGCCAGGGTGGGTGGACAGGGTGAGCACGGGTACGCGGTGCCGGGCGCGTACGTCAGTGTTCCACCTGTTGTCGATGTCCCACCTCTTGCGAGCGGATCGTCTCTGGCCATGCCGGGAAGTTCTTCGCGTGTGCATCGACGGACCAAGGACGCGGAACTAGAACCGGGGGAGGTCGTTTCCTCGGATGAATCAGAATCAGTGTTTTCTGAGAGTTCTAGTCGAAATAAGGAGAGCGACGAGGGTGCGAACGAGCTTGGTACGTATGCACTTTGCATCGGTCAGCCGTGGCGACTCATTGCATTCATTGTAGAGATCCATTCGAGGGAGAACAAGGCTTGGAAGCGGAATGGGAACGGGAATAGCATCGTCAAAGTAGAGGATGTCGCAATCGTTGGGAAGAACAAGGGCAAGGGTAAGGAGACCTCCCCCACGACCACATCCACGGTTGCCACGTCCCATGTCGAGAAACTGATAGGCAAGTGTGGTCTTGCGCGTGGCCTCAGACAACCTACTGACCCAGTGACGATGTAGATTTTTGCACGAAACACGGCCGTGGTATGCCCTTGTTTCATGAGACGCAGGGTCAAGGCCGTTTTGAAGTCTGCATTGTGATCGGCAAGGAACGGTTCGATCTGCCAACGACATATGCGAGTGCGGAGGAGGGGCGTCAGCGGGTAGCAAAACAGGTGTTGGCGCGATTGTGTATGGGATCGTCGGGGTGACTCCCGGGGACGAGATTGGCGGTTGGATGTTGCCTTTGCAGAGCAGGTTGTGGTACGTGAGGTGCACTCATCTCTCTTGAATGAAACTCTTCGTGAGTGCCATGTTGCCGAGACGTTGACTTCTTATACGTGGCATGTCATGTGGCCATGACGACTAATGGCATGTATCGATCGCCCGCATGTTCTTTCGTGCCTATGAAAGTACGGTGCAGTTTAGAATCGGGGCGCTCTGACATGAATCATAGTTGTAGGCCCATCGACAGCTTCATGTCACGTAACAAAGTTGATTTTGGGAATTCGCTCTTGGTCTGCGATATTTCGATATACAGTAGTATGCTAGCCATAAATCTAATTTCTGGCATCCTGCACGATAGTATGGCAAACGCCAAACATGTAGGACCGATTGAGTTATGTCTATTACGATCTAACGTGTGAAGGGGTAAAACAGCACTTTGAATGGTAAATCTCACGTCAAGTTCTATATATAAGCCTTTGGAGGATTGGAAAGGGAAAAAAGAAATACTTTGCAAGATACAGTCGAACTCATATATCAAGGTATTCAGTCAATCCCCAGTAGGTCATAACTTTTGATCGTCTCCTGGCATGGAAACGAAGAAGACCGTGAACGTCAATAACAATCCCTCCATTAAGGGGCCGGCAAGAGAGCGAAACCCGTTCATGGTTACCGTCACCATCGCGGATATAAGCCTTTTTTTGCTTGGCTCTCGATACCCGAACACCACACACATATGTAGATACGACACCGTTTCCGCGCAACGAGTAGAGTGATGACGGTGACGGTGATGGTGATGATGCGATGAATCGCATCGATAAGTTCATCTCCCGGAAAAAGCCTTTGAGGGCACCAGCATTCTGGGTACGGATCCATAGGCTTGCTTCTTTGGGGGTTCAGAATTCGACCCAATGCAAGGGAAGCCCCCCTGCATGCACGTCCTTGACTCGATACCCTTGGTTGACATGGTCAAGCCATCCGAGGAACCGGGACTTGTTACTACTGGCAGTATACAACCTGTCTTTGGGTATAGAAGGTCCGAACCGCGGCGCGATAGACTATCGCGCTCAAAGTCTAAGATCGGCTAAACTCGTTGCGAGAGTCGTCTGCAATGCGGGGGATCTGATACACAGATGGGTAATACTAGGTGGCGTTGAGGCGACCCTGCAGGGCGAGTTCTTATCACTGTGATCGATCAGTGCCGCAGGTCCTACGATCGGTGATAAGTATAGAGAGGTTCCTATGTGGAGATCACGGCACCACTGATGTTGTCCAACTTCACCTTTTTTTCCGGTTACACGGTGGGACCGAGTAACGCGGACGAAGACGATTGTCGATGAAAAAAACTCCATCGAGTGCCGTCAAAGGTTAGATCTTTGTTTTCGCTGGTGCAGACTGCCGTTCTTTTCTGAGGTACCTTGAAGGACCCGTTCGTGCCTGCAACTGTACGAGTGTGAACACTGAGCGCACGCAGGAATCTCTATCCGGATCTTCATGACGGACATACCAGTGATTCAACGAGATCCTGTCGTGCAAGCTGGTACCATCGCAGTGACGGTACTTGGACGTACTGACGTCTGACAGACGTACTCGACACGGGACGAAGGGGTTTTCTAAAGATCAATATCAAAAGATGGGAATGGCTCACTTGAAGGTCCGTTGAAATCGAGCACTTCTTTTGAGGGTGATAAAATCGCAAGTAATCCGGATTCTCTAGCAAGTACGACGAAACTGTACGAGCCTTGTTGACTGGCGGTTGCGTAGAGAGTGAAAAGTGTAAGTACAAAAAAGCTAATTCGGCGACGGACCAGTGACAGTGCTGCTGCGGTACGTAATAGAACCTGATTTCGGAAATTGCCTTCCATTGTCCATAGGTGACTCATAGTTGTCGTCGTTCAACGTTCAACGTAGAACTGTGGGCCATTCAAATCCGAGTTGACGCAACTCCCTCGCTATTGGAACAGAAAAAACTGTTGCGGTTGCTGGGAACAATGCACCCCGTTTTTGTCGCGTAAACGTCTCACACTTAGTACAGTGGATCGATCCTTGGTAGGCGATGTCATGAGATATCTCATGACAATCGTCAGGTGAAACGGAGTTTTGGCATGAAATAGAGCCATATTTCGTATCAATCACGCTAGACGACGTTTCGACTTTTGAAAGGGGAGTCAGACCGTCAGAGTCTGAGACAACAATGTCCTGTCACCTCCTGAGACTGCGGTAACAAGTGGGTTGGAGGTTACCCCCTTTCTCTGGGTAACTGAGGTGATCGAACCTCAGCGAGGTATATAGTCTGGTCTTACCAGTCTTTGATTGCATCCCTATTCTTCTTGCCACTTGCATCGCCATGGGTTGGTTCTCTGATAATCAAGAAAGCTCCTACAATGAATTCGTGCGTGTTTCTACTTCTGCGTGTCATCATGGTTTGGGTTCTTAACGATTACTTGGTTTCAGAACAACACGCACCATGCCAGCATGACCCACGAGCTGCTCAGTGGAGCTGTCGCCTTCGAAGTATGCGTTTATCTTCTATCTGTGGTTAATAACTTACTCAGGTCTTGTCTAGGCTGCCAAAGCCTACGAAAACCACCTCGCTGAAAACGGCAAACCAGTAGACCATGCTACTGCCAAGGCACTCCTGTAAGCATCAACCTAACGGTTCGTTTTTTTTTCGGGTCCTGACATGTCTTTCAGCGCCGGTTTCGCTGGTGCTGCTGCGGATCGTTTGGTTGAAACCAAGGGTGTACGCATCATGATGTCATTTCTCATCTGATTGTATCGATTGAGCCTTTGCTATTTTTAAACAGCTCAATGCCTGGGATTCCTACAAACGCAAGCAGGCTGCGGAACGAGGTGAATTTGTTTCACCCTAATTGATGCTGTTATTGTGCTGCTCACACGATCATGTCGAAATAGCTACCGAACGCCTCTCGGAGACTATCGTCGTGGATTACCAGTAAATTATCGTGGACAACACTGATTTATGTACAGAATAAACAGCAATTAGTACCATACCTGACAGATCGAAGGGTCAATGAAAGCGAACGATGTCTGATTGAGTTCGGTTGTATTAGACGGGTTGAAATGCTACTGATCTAGCCAGATAAGACATACCCGTGTAACTATCTGCCAACACGAGGCCTGGGCAAGGTCTGGGCGGGTCGACCCAATGCGTCCTAATACAAGTTTAATTGGTCGCACTGACAACCTCAGCACGCACGTTCGATCAGGGACACGATGAATAGTAGTATACACTCTGCCTTCAGCTTGTCCCTCAGCTCTCTTCCATCGACCCACACTTCTCCTTATGGCGTGGGGAGGCTGAGTGTGGGGTGGGAACATTGAAAGTGTGGCTATGTGTGTTCGCTAGTTGGACGTCTTTTGAACACCTAAAATATCGTAACGGCTTCTACGTTTCCGTCACCCGGATGGCGTTAGTCTGGGACCTACCCGTCTAGGAAGAACGTATGTCGTTGCTACTTTTGGCGTGAGTTATTTACATATGTTCACTCCGGCTTCTTCGCTTTTTATCGTCCGGATGGTGATTCTTGATCGCCGAAGAAGGGTGAGGGCCCGTTCGTAGGAACCTATAGGATTCTTTTTGATCGGAAATGATGCTGAAGAGCCGGCCATCGGGCTGATGCGGAGAAGTGTGGGGCACGAGGCGAGTACTGCGCATTCATGTTTTTGCGCACCAAGTTAGCAGCCAGTACTCACCGAAGCTATTGAGATAAGATATCATACGACATACAATTTTCTTTTTTTATTTTGTTATAATTTTCGCGTGGTGTGCTATGCCGCATAAGGTTTCTATCGATCAGTCCGCAGAAGCGGAATACGCCATGGGATGCCACGGTCGTATCTCTGTCCATCGAAGCCTTATCGATTGCGCCGGGTGGCGTCTCGATACTCGAAAGGGAGCACGCAAGAATAAACACATCAGACCGCGACAGGGGCGGCCAATCACCCCTTTTCTGGTTCGCTGGAATTTGTGTTCCTGGAGGGTATATAAACTGTCCTCCTGTCAACCCATTTCCGCCATCCCATCTTTCTCTCATTCTTTCATCGATCATACATCACCATGGGTTGGTTTTCCGACAGCTACCAGGATCAGTCCTCTCAATACCAGTGCAGCGATTCATACAGCGTAAGTGTCCCTCCTCGCTGTTATGCGTCGATTGATCCATGGGACTGGGTTGTTTAGAGTGACTGGCAGCCCCATCAAGCCAAACTGAGCCACGAGCTCCTTGCTGGAGGTGTCGCCTACGAGGTTCGCATACTCGTCTGAGTCGAGCACGCCACACTAACAACGTTTGCATGTTGCTATACTTCATCTAGGCTGCCAAGGCCTATGAGGACCACGTTGCAGCCAACGGTCACCCTGATAGCCACGCAACGGCCAAGGAGCTCTTGTAAGCGAAAATATTGGCCATGAGTACCAGATGATATCTAATAGATGCCGACATGGTATGCAGCGCTGGCTTCGCTGGTGCTGCTGTCGATCGTTTGGCCGAGACCAAGGGAGTACGTGATATTCTGATTTGATTATATCAAGTTGGATTTTGACTACTTTTGAAAGCTTGATGCCTATTCCAATTGGCAAGACCGTCGTCAGCAGACCTTGGACCAAGGTTATTTGATCTTTCCTTTTCTTCTCTCTCTGTTTCGCTGATATGTCAATAGTCGACACTACTTTCTCGCAGACTGTCACTCAAGACAGCTACTCCGACTTCCAATCCAGGAACGGGTGGTAAATGGCCCCAGTATCATTGTTAATTGTAAGGCATGTTTTTGTACTTGATAGATAACAGTGATTTGTACATCAGAATTGGATTGAATGCTGTGTTTCTGACTTGGATCTGGTGTAATCAGTACAAGCGACGGACTAATAATGGAAGTCTGATTGTAGACTTGTAGTAGTCTTTGGCCCAGGTTGCCCAATGGGCGGATCCAGCGGGCCGTTCAACAATCCCATGAATTAACTGTATGATCATGTGGGTGCCAAGGGATGTATATTATATCTCCTGCGATGATTCAGTTCTGCGCGCTCATTCATTCACGCCATGACTCCCACCATCTCCTCTCTCAAAGCAACGTATGATGACCAAGGCTATGTCTTCGTTCCTTCGCTCATCGCCCCTGATCATCTCCCGACACTCCGGGCCGCGTGTAACCGCATAATCTCCGAGACCCGATCCGGCAGATGGCCCCACCGGCGCACTGTCGGGAAGCAGTTTCCCCCTTTCGACGTCGATGACCCGAACCCAGACGTATGGGGAGTGCAGCACGTCATGCACCCTGCGCTAGGGGAGCCCGCGTTTGCGCGATGGTACACCTCTAATGCCGTCCGGGAGGTCGCGGCCACGTTGTTGGGATGCCAGGTGGATGCATTGCAAATGGGTATGTGGACTCGATCTGTGGGTGTTGGTTGAATGAAGTAATGTCCCATACGCGGCGCGTACGCAACAGAGCTGTTCAACTTGTTGATCAACCCGTTGTGGCATGACTTTGCACTTCGGTGGCATCGCGATGATGTACGAGAAGATGCGACCGTAGAGCAAGAGCGCGAAGCGCTTACTTCCTGGTCATATGGGGTGCGTGTTTTTCGTGATGAGACACTGTGTACATGAGGATCGAATCGATCGCTGATTGTTTATGCTCAGGTCCAATGGAATACGTGAGTCAGATGGCATACTTCACCTCCCCCCAAAAAAAAAGGCATCTCGCACTGACATTTCATTCTTTTTCTTCTGCGGACACAGGGCATTGTACGAGGATTCCTGCCTCTATCTCGTTCCTAGATCCCACAGGATCCCGAGGTCAGAACAACAGCGAGCCCACTCGACGACTCTCGAACCTCCAAAGAAACCTCTCGCGATGCCCGGGTCAATTCGACTCATACTCCAGCGCAAGTCCCTCTCTCGTTCTCTCCGAAGGACACACTTCTGACACCCTTATGATCAGCCGGCGAAACTGTGTTTTACAATAGCAACATCCTGCACTGTGCCACGTACGACCACGAGCTGCCTCGCGCGACACTGCATGCGACCATGGGAGATATACGGGGCGGATCCACCCGCGCGCGCAACGTACTCCAACATGGATTGCAGTGGATGAGGGAGCCTCAGTTCCGGGAGACGCTCGACGAGCCTGGTCGGAGGATGCTCGACGCCTTGATCGAGATGCAGAATGGTGTCCGCGGAGAAGTAGGGTACTCGCTCGACGGTTAGCAGAGCCAAGGAAGACTTGAAAGTATATATCAGTATGCACAGAATTAACATCGTGTGAAGCCAATTAAATTGTCAGTACGTATGTCAACACAATACGAGAAGCTCTCTGGAGATCCGAACCAGGGTATCGATGCTTTCGTTTTCAGGAAATGCATGAGGTTGAAACAATGGAGTTACACAAGAACCGAAGTAGTCACGATAGTCTAAATAAATTTAATTATTCCAGAAAAATGATAACATGTAGACTGAGTACGTGCCAAAGTGATTTTATCCTCGACTCTCAGGGGATGATAATAAGGAAGCCGGTTACCAACTTAAAGTCAGTAATGGATGCAAAACGATGTAGCGCTTGCGTGACGCGCAGAAAGTCTTGACTACCCTGCCGTGCGAACTGCGGAGGGAGAACTAGCAGGGCATCTTTTCTCCTCAGACCACACCTTTCGTTGGTACTCGAGAAATATAGGAGCGAGATGAAAGAATCCAAGTTCGGGCCAATACGCGTCAACCACGTGTATTTGCGTGTTTTCGCAACACTATTAGAGAGGGTTAGGACAAGCAAAGGAAGCACAGCAACGGTCTCCGGACGGCCGTCATGAATCGACTTACTTGCCAAGTTAAAAATCCACTCAATCGTTTGATCCCGCTCGTTCGAATCAAAATGTCGAGCGGAGGACTGCCTACAAGCGAGGTGGAGAGGTGGGAAGCGATGGCATCCTCGGTGATCGTGCTAAATGGTGTTTACATGCAGAATTAGAAAACGAAGGAATGGGCGAAGTGAAACAGAGGTGTTATGTGGACTCGCCTCCCATATGGATCTTCGGAGTCAATGGCCTTCTGAATGACGTTCTGAACCGCCGTCACAATCTCGTCCTGCGACGCATATGGTGCACAGAGATTAAACGTCATGCTATCATACCTGCTATAAGAACGAGGACATGAGCATGAGGGAGACAAACCAACGCACGTGCTATTGTGCCGTGTCTCATTCTCCAGCCAGGACAAGGCCACCTGCACTTCATGAGGGAAAAGTTCTTGCCTTCCTAGGACATTCACGCGAATGCCAAGTTCATTGCATAATTCCCTTTTCCGGAGCATGAGAATAGGCCGTAATAGTCCAGATTAGGCTCGCCTAAGTTCCGTTACCATTCCGATAAAAAGCTTCATCAGCCCATCCACTTCCTCTTTGGATCGCTTGAAGTTGTCGATTGCAAACATGTAAGCAGATACGCATTGTATACGGAGCCTTTGGCAGAGCCTTACAACCTAGTGACACGGATTTGAGGAAGTACGAAAAGATATAGATAGCATCTGTGGAGGCAAAAGTGCGTACCCGAAACATATTTTCGACTCCAATGGGGTGGCCTTCTGTGCCTTTCTTTCCTAACTTCTCGGCGTACCTTCTGTTACCATCCATCACGAATGCGATGTGCGTCGGTGTGGGCCCAGAGGTGAGGATGTCTAGCAATGCATTTATGAACCAAGCTTTAAGATGTGTGAATGGCCAACGAATAAATGCAATGGTTGTCAAGAGGAGGGAAAGGGTCATGGCGGTATCCACTGCAAAATCTGAGCGGGCTCGAGGTCTGTAAGAAGTAGGAGCGATGGTTACTCGGACTCGGAGTCTACATGCAGACGAGCTTATTCTTATACGTACAGTATGTACTGGCAGTTACTTAGTAGACTATCTCATAATGTATATTAGGATTTCGTACGCTAAAACAATAATTTGGTAGTATTATGAGATAGTCTAGTAACTGAGCGTCTCGGTGACGTTGCAAGACACAAAATCGGTTTCGATGCTCGAGTGCGCCGTTCGGTTTACTCCTGAACCCGTTGTTCCATCGCTCTAAATGCCGAGTCCGTGATATTGCTGACATCATGAAATCGGTTTCGATAATTGAGGAGGCCGTCGTGATCATTCAGACAAGCAAAGCCTGCTTAACAACCTGGCAAGCTCATTATATTGTCGCTTTGAACCTCTTGGTGACGTTGCAAATATCACGAAATCGGTTCTGATAAAAGAGCCTCGAAGGTGTTCATCTTACTCCTGATGGGCATCCGAATAGACTAAATTGGCTTAGTCCGAGAAATTTAACGCTTAACAGGTAACCTTGGAAATCCGTTATTTCGTCGCTTTGAGCGCCTCGGTGACATTGCAGACCTCACGAAATCGGTTTCCGTGATCGAGAAGGTTCTGCGTCTTACTCCAGATGGCCATCAAAAGAAACCAGTCATGCTCGTCAATCTAGCAAGCTCAGTACACGATCGTTTTAAATGCCTTGGTGGTGCCGCAGACCTTACCGAATCGATTGCGATGGAGGCGGCCCTCCGCCTTATCCATAATGCCAATCCAGACGAACTGTTAACATAATGAGACAAACTCTCTGGAGATCCGAATCAGAGTATCGATGCCTCCGTTTTCAAGAAACGTAACAGCAAAGTTACACAAGAGCCGAAGTAGCCACGATACTCTATGTAAATAAATTTAATTATTCCAAAAACGATAATATAAAAGCATGTGGATTGAGTACGCGCCAAAGGGATTGTATTCTCAACTCCCAGGGGATGGTAATAAGGAAGCAGGTCACCAAGTTAAATTCAGCTATCGATGCAAAAGGATGTAACGTTTGCATGACGTACACAAAGTCACGGCCGTCCTGCTGCGCAAACTACGGAGGGAGAACTAGCAGAGCATCTTTTCTCCTCGGACCACACCTTTCGTTGGTACTCGAGAAATATAGGAACGAGATGAAAGAATCCCAGTTCGGGCCAATGCGCGTCAACCACGTGTATTTGCGTGTTTTCACAACACTGCAACGATGAATTAGAAAGGGTTAGGACAAGCAAAGGAAACATAGAAACAGTCTCTAGACAACCGTTATGAATCGACTTACTTGCCAAGTTAAGAATCCACTCAATCGTTTGACCCCACTTGTTCGAACCAAAATGTCGAGCGGAGGACTATCGACAAGCGAGGTGGAGAGGTAGGAAGCGATGGCATCCTCGGTGATCGTGCTACACGATGTTTACATGCAGAATCAGAAAATGAAGGAATTGGCGAAATGAAACAGATGGTTGAGTGGACTCACCTCCCATATGGATCTTTGGAGTCAATGGCGTTCTGAATGACGTTCTGAGCCGCCGTCGTAATCTCATCCTGTGACACGTATGGCGCACACATATTAAACGACATGCTACCATACTTGCCATGAGAACAGCGAGGGAGACACTTAAATCAACGCACAGGCTATTGTGCCGTGTCGCATTCTCCAGCCCGGCCAAGGCCACCTGCACCTCGTGAGGGAAAAGCTCCCGCCTTCCCAGGACATTCACGCGAATGCCAAGTTCGTTGCAAAATTCCCTTTTCCGGACCATGAGAGCTTCGCTTGGAGAGGGTATAGTCTAGGTCATAAACTTACCTACGGTTCGCCACCGTTCCGATAAAAAGCTGCATTAGCCCATCCACTTCCTCTTTGGATCGGTTGAAGTTGTCGATTGCGAACATGTAAACGGATACACATTGTATACGAAGCCTTTTGCAGAGCCTTACAACCTAGTGACACGGACTCGGAGAAACGTGAAAAATACCGATGGCATCTGTGTAGACAAATACGTACCTGAAACATATTCTCGATTCCAATGGGGTGGCCTTCTGTGCCTTTCTTGCCTAGCTTCTTGGCGTACCTTCTGTTGCCATCCATCACGAATGCGATGTGCCTCGGTGTGGGCCCAGAGACGAGGATGTCTATCGACGCATTTATAAACCAAGCTTTAAGATATGTGAATAGCCAACGAATAAATGCAATGATGCTTGTCAAGAGGAAGGAAAGGGGCATGGCAGTACCCACTGCAGAATCTGAGCGGGCCCGAGGTGTGCAAAAAGTTTTTTTATTCGGATCCCTAGTTTGCATAAAAGCTGACAAATTTGTCGGCGCTTATGCTTGGGCCAGTAGTTGGTATGCGCGGCCCATTCTACTCTTTGTTGCAGTGATGATATTCTTTCAACGTTGCAGCACGAAATCTGAATTATCAAGTGGAACGATGCAGCGCGCAGAATTACATCATTGAAGAACACCCTTTCTCCTCAGCCCATACTTTTTGTTGGCATCACAAGATCAATGTCGTAGAGACCGAATTCCGGCCAAATGTATCATACCGCCCAAGCGACTCAGAAAAGAAATTGAATAGATCTCAGAAATATGCTCGACTGATAAAAATGCCAGTACATCCTCATAACTTGTACGTAGCTATCCTTGCCAGACCAGGCGCACTATAGACCCGTACAGACATGCGTGCCACACATCTTGCTTGCCAACTCCGTCGACTTCCAGCAGGGTTCTAAGCGGTGAACTACTAAGACAAGTTAAGATTTCCATAGGAGAGCTACTTGATCGAAATGACCTCCTGCATCAGTTATCCCATCCACCACCACATCCTTACTGTCTAATCCATTATTTCAGCCGCCAGGTTCTTCGCTTCAAAGGATGAACCTGTGACATTATGTCTGTCGTTCTGTCGTAATGATCATCGTTGAAAGACGTAACGAAGGAAGTGGGCCTGAGGTGAGCGGTCTGTCTGTCCAATATTCACTCATCATAACCTTATGACTGCTTTCGGCTGGTTTTGAGATTTCCATGGTGCAGCATGGTCAAATCTGTTCTCGATGCTCTTAGCTTTTTTTCAGTATGTCGTCTGTCGGAGGAAGTGATAGATCTGTGCTGACCAGGTAATGTCCCTTGTCCATAGACTCCGCATTCTGAAGTGGAGAAGTTGCCACGTATTTTTTGATGCCCGACGGGTCCTTTTACCCTTTTCGCCCATTTCACACCGCCGGTATTTATGATTCCTCTCCACGGGGTTTCAGGCTTTGCGACTTTGCTATATCCTTTCGTACCCCAACATTCAGCGCACTTGGACCTTCAAATCGCAAAGAAGCGTCTGGACACTCTTCTGAGTCTGTCCGCCTCGTGTCTGTTCCTCAGCCCTCGTCTGACGGTCAATCCAGAGATCGGTCGTATCCGAGCATTATCTGCGGAATCGCGACTCATAACCTTGCAAGACTCGGATGGTACCATTGAAGATGGACTGAATTCATTTCACGTGTCATGGTGTGCAAGATCCCGTCCACCCACACTCGACAGTGGCCTTTTGCCTTGCAAACCCATCGTCGTCGGTGAAAGCTGTTTAAAAAATTATCCGGTCATCATCGCCCACAAGTCGGGCTCGGCTTTCTGTGTATCTACCTGTGAGACTGGCACCTGGAGATAGAAAATATCAGAGGAGTCTGTCGGTTTATCTGGCCGCCGGGATGCATCTCGCTGGATACGGTAATGTCATCGTGACGACGATGTGTCATGGACAATGACGCGCCGAAGGTGGAAAGGCACGGATGGCAAAAGATACCGAGGCTGCAGAATCGCTGTCGCGCGTTTGCGCGATGAGGACAATGTGCCTTTCTCTTCCTGTGTTCTTTTTACTCATGTAGGTCAGTAGAAGGTATTCAATCGTTATCTTATTTGCAGACGGATTGTTTGTGTTATTCTTCCATGGCTATCATGGATGCATTATTTATGATTCGTTATGCCTTTGTTCTCCGCTGACTCGGAATGTTTACGTAGGGTCCTGGATTCGGCATATCCGACTCATCCTGAAATGTAATGGACGGTCTGTTTCTCCGACAGATCTGAACTAGGGTATTGATGCCTCCGCATGAGGCTAAACCAGCAAAGTTACACAAGAGCCGAGGTAACCAAATGGTCTAAATAAATTTAATTATTCCAAGAAATGATAACACAAAAGCTTGTAGACTGAGTGCATGTCAAAGTGATCTATCCTCAACTCCCAGGGGATGCTAGCTATGTAGCATTTGCGTGACACACACAGGGTCATCGCTATCCTGCTGTGCGAACTGCAGAGGTGAAATTAGCATTGCATCATAATATATTCAACAGACGATATAAATCCTAGGCACCCATGTGTAGATAAGGAATCCGTTGATCTAATGGTATATCTTGCAGGCGAACTGCTTTGTTCATAGCAAATGTTGCACGGGCATAATCGAGGCGGCCAGACTCGTCCACCATATTCTCATAAAATCGTGATGTGATCTTGGGAGCGTGAGCGTCGTCCACAGCTCACATAGTTCCGATCGCCGCAGAACGGAATCCAGCAAACTGCATCGCCGAAGCGAGATGAAGTGCCCCATCTGGACTGTCTTCGTCTCCGAGAGTTGTGTGGTACGCAGAGAGGTAGGCGAACTGGGCATTCTCCAATTCGCAACTCATGATGCGCTGGATAGTGAAATTTCCGTCGTGGAGAGCGAACGCCGAGTTGAAAGGTTGCCGGTCGGGAAGACCGTGGCACGCAAAGTGAGCCCACTCGTTTTGCGTGAGTTCTTCAAAGACACGCGCCATAGAAGAGTCAGAACCTTCAATGCGTTTGAATGCAGCGAGGCCTTCGATACACCGGCTGACGATGTCTAGCTCATTTCTGACGGAAAAAAGTTCGTTCTGGCCGCTGGCTTGCACTTGACCTATGCCAACAATGCATTTCTCTTGCGTCACAGGAGGCAATGCATCTCTTCTGGCTCGAGTAAGAGCGGAAAGGGTGGGGGTATAGGAGGAGATATAAATCTGCGAAAGATTGCGCTGACCTTTACGGTAAGGACAAGCAGCATGCAACGGTAAGAGAGAAAACTCGGCAGTAGGACACCACCAGATGCGAGACCGAACCGGAAGAGTGGACTGGAGGACACCGACGATGGGGAAAACAGCCTCGTCCCAGAGGTTGCGAAGCACAATACCAAGCTGATTCTTCATAGCATCTGAGTCCATGACGTTCGAGCATGACATCAGCGACTGGATCTCGGGTGACAGATTTCGGACACGATCTTTGGTGACTTGTAATGCGATATGAACCGGATCTCGGTCACGAAAGATAATTAAGGCGTCACAGCCATACTTGCATGCGCTGACGACGATAACAGGTCCAGTTGCTGCTGCATGTTGAAGATGGGAGAACAACGGCGGAAGGAGAAAACGTTCGAGACCGGGTAAGTTACGAATATCGGTGACTACCTTTTCCAATTGAACGTTGAGACTGGACACCTGACTGTGCTGATGGGCGCTACGTGAATTCATGATGGCACGGACGTGTGAGGTCAACTGAGTGAATTCATCTGCAAGGGTCTTGCATGCTGGACTGTGTGTGATGACATGGTCAAGGGGTGAACGCAGACGAGCGAGCTGATTCCAGAACATGCCACGGCCCTGTTCCAACAGCTCGACTGCCTTATGAGGGCAACCGTTGCGAAGATAGGCTCAGAAAGCATCCACCGCAAGCGATGAGGTGTGCTTCTTGAGAATAGGTAGATTTTCGGGTAATGAAGGAAGAGAAGAAAGATGCTGAATGAGCGCTCGAAGAGAGGGTTCATA
The DNA here is from genome assembly GCA_038094135.1 of Spongiforma cf. squarepantsii. Classification (NCBI taxonomy): domain Eukaryota; kingdom Fungi; phylum Basidiomycota; class Agaricomycetes; order Boletales; family Boletaceae; genus Spongiforma; species Spongiforma cf. squarepantsii. The sequence continues at coordinate 1,648 of JBBPTK010000102.1, read as the reverse complement.
TGCAAGCAGGACGGTGGGGTGGGCGAACCTTTCAGCAGCATAGACCCATGACTGAGCAGCGTATAAATGTGAGGAAGACACCATCTGGGGTACTTGTTCTAACTCGCCGTAAAGGCAGAATGCATTCTCTGGGTCTTCAATCTGCTTTGTATGCACGGATCGGGAACGGAGGCGATGTGCGAGATTGTTCAAGGACACTACACGATCTGGGTGGCCATGTGGGCAAATGTCGTGGGCTTCTCGCCCGAGCGATACGGCCTCCTCGATATCAACAACCTTCCCAGTGGTGCTATGACGACGCGAGAGATGGCAATCGAGCTGAACAAGGGAATGCCACCGCTTGGGGTGACCAGGTATACAAAGTTCCAGTGCTTTACGATCCGACTTGAGAGTTTCGTGCAAGTAGAAGATGCCTTCTCCCTTGACAAATTTATGAAAATGGGCCTCTCCCTGTGAAAGCCACCGCTCCGCTAGCAAGGATGTTTATCGTCTCACCGTCTGGATGCGACGACAAAAGAAAATAAATACCTTGTTCCATGCGCAGGACTTCCCTTCAAGCTTGGATACGCTGGATTGATGGTTCGTGTCGTGTATACCGGACAGTGGAAAATTCTGATTCCGACCTGATGGTCCTCCCTTCTTGAAGCATCTCCTTCCGAAGTGGAATTAAAGTTGCCACGTATCTTTTGCGTTTGCCTATTTGCCCATTCACGCCACCGGTATATATGACTCGTCCGCCTAGAGTTCCAGGCTTTGTATCTTCTTATATCTCACTTGAACCTTCAAACGCAAAGAAACTTTGTGTTTTTCTGTTGTTCTCCGCTATTTATGTAAGGTCCCGGGTTCGGCAAATTATTCAGATTCATATCCGACTCCGTCATCTGAAGTGACGATAAGGACTCATCATCCGGTGTGAATAGAGCGCAACTATGCTGACATTATACATATGGATTGATAGATCGGGTATAAAGAATCTATGGATCAAGATCGAACCTCGTCTCGCCGCAGGCAGTCCTAAGGCTATAGTCGTCCGTTCAATAAATATGAACACGAGCCCATCGTCCATCACGCCCCCAACATCACCGACCCACGGGCGGAAACACGAACCCCTTGCCACCTATCGGACTCCATCCCTCCGTCCGCTCGTCGGCCCGAATCAGGCTGGCGATGCTAGCCGTATGTCGGTGTGTTCTCGCCCCACCTGCCTTTTTCGTCGACGTCGTCGTCGGCCCGCGCGATGTCTGTGGCTGTCTCACAGCCTCGCCTTGCACGGCCGCGTAACCACCGTTTGGATTGGGCGAACGATAGACGATGGGTGGGTCGTGCTCCGCCTCATCTGACAGATCGGCCGATTCGGCTGTGTCGCTCGCAAACTCGTCCACGGTGATTCCGACAGGGCGTCTGGCCTCGAGATCGTATTGCTCGTACTTGGACCGCCCACCCGTGGCGTGAGAGCTCGTCGTGGCACGCAATTCGTGAGGCATGAAGAGGTAAAAGAAGGCGGTAGCGAGACACGCGCCTCCGACGACGTCGATAAGGTAATGGTGCGTGAGGTACATGGTACTCCAGTAAAGCACGCCAACGTAGGTCCACACGTACCGTGCAGTACCGTCCCAAAAGTGGGTGATGAAGAGAGCACCGAGGGTAG
>JBBPTK010000101.1:0-29533 GCA_038094135.1 Spongiforma cf. squarepantsii | reverse complement strand
GCCAGCTTGCAGCAGATCCATTTCAGCACTCAAATTCTGTTACATCTGTAGCTTATTCACCCAGTGGAGCCCATATCATCTCTGGCTCAAGAGATAAGAAAATCAGAATCTGGGATACTACCACTGGTCAGCTTCTGGCAGGTCCACTTTGGAGTCATTCAAATTTAGTCTGGGATGTTAACTATTCTCCTGATGGCCAGCATATAGTCTCTGGATCTACTGATGGTTTCATAAAAGTTTGGAAGACTCAGCAACTTACTTTCTTTGATAACCTATTTGAGCAGGATGGTTGGATTCAATCTTCTAATGACACTTGCTTTGGCTGGGTTGCTCCTTGGAATAGGCATGACTTTCATCTTCCCATTCCATTTTTATCTATATCTCCTAGAAGAACTCTTCAACATACAGTACATAGTACTTTGTTTGGAGAGTCTTGGGTGTCTTGTTGGCAATGAAATTGAATGCATTATGTGATGCTTTTTCATCTATTCTATTTTATTTTCCAAACCATACTGCATCCATGCATGTAAATGTAAAGGCATTAGTCCAGCATGTTGGTGGAAAAAAAGAGTAAGAAGCAAATCAGCTCAATTATTCTTAGCTTCTTCCTTGGTCTTAACTCCTCACAGTTACAATAAATGGCAATATTCAGGCTACTTTTACTACTCATCTTTTTACAAAGCATGTTTCATTTCCAGTTTGAATGGGCCAACATTTATAACATCAAAGCAGACAGTAAGTCTTCTGTATACTATGCATTAGTCTAACTATTTGGATGTTAACAAAAAAGACTGAGCCATAAACAGAATCATACTTGATTGATTCTGGCTCGCTTCTTTCACAATCAAGACCATGTAGTCACTCCAATCGAGAAAAAAAGGCCCACCATTGGTATCCAAACTGACTGCCAACTTCTGGCCAGAGTCTCTTGATGCAAGAATTTCGTTTGGATCCAATAACTTTACAATCAACGAGGAGATGCAAATACACATTGTCAGACTCACGTGCGCCAGAGAAACGATCCATGATAGGATCCTCTTTCCATCACCATGTAGGTTGTGACGTCAATATTCTCTCCTCCACAATCACCACGGACACGGGATGGTAGTCCATATGTTGCTTCTGCTTCTAGAAACAATGATAGAACTGTTGAAGCCCAGCTATTTGTACTTGCACGTAGTCCAATCACCTATCACCATGGAGTCATGAGTCAACATGACGTACGGGCAACTCACTGTTCGACAGTACCCGCCAATAATTCCATGGATAATAATGCCACATCGGATGAGCTTGTGATGACCATCCATGTGCCATAATGCATTTGAGCATTTGACGGAATATGCCTGCCTTGGTCGTATAATACGATTTTCTCGTAGATGCCGGCGAACATGATTGAACCGGCGAAGTGCTTGCCACACACGATGCTCTTGAATGTACAGATCTTGTCGGCGGGGCTAAATCCAGATTCCGGCCGGTCAGTCTTGAACTCCCTAACGAGGTCATCCAGTTGAGCATCGCTGATATCAGAAGAACGTCGCTCAATTCCAAGCCGTCGCCGATAGAGTCGCAGTGTCTCAGGATGGATATTGAAGACTTTCGCAAGATCCGTAAACTTGGTATGTCGATAACAAGATGTGGCTTCGATCAAGAAGTCCAAGTCAAATAGTTTGCATGGTCGGCCAGGACGTCCTGTTCGATTGACTGCAGTAAGCTGGGGGTATGGTAGTACGAGAAGGATAATTAAATAAATAAGCAATACACGATGGCATACGTTCACGCACCCATTTTTCACTGTCGCCTGAAGAATTTCCAGGTCAAAAACAACTTGACCAAATAGTCCCGACACAGTTACAAGCCACTCAATTGGCAGTTCACTGTCACGAGGTGAGTCGGGAGTCGGAGCGAGGTCAAGTAGCAGAGGCAGAGCCTCAGTGGATATTCGATCTATGTGGAAGGCAATACGAGTTAGATCAGCGCTATCACCGAGAAGAATGCGACAGCCATAGTTATAAATATTTTCAAGCTGAGTATGGGCTGCATGGACAACCGCCGACCATTCCCCGTCCCGTTCTGGAAGACATGGAAGCATGCAAGGATTTGTGTTGATAGAGTAGAATAGTAAAGACGAGCAGCACCCTGAGGATTTTGAAACTCCATCATCGTCCGTACTACGAAGTTCCACCACCAACCTCAAGTCAATGACAACTACACTCCAGCGCCATCACAAATTTTTTTACCGTGATGGTACCCATGTTTTTTGTGTGAGTTCACTATCTTTATCCTTCATTATGCTGTGGCTAATTTTTTCTAGACGCATTCAGGTCGATACCTGTTCAAGCTTCATGCGAGTGTCCTATCAGAAAAGGCAAGGGGATTCTTCGGCCACATGTTCGAAGCTCAAGAAGAGACATTCCAAATACAACCTGCCATGCTTGAGGGTCTGTCCGAAGACTCGCCGATAGTTCTTCCCGAGACCGTTACCGAGGAGGCATTTGAGCTCTTCCTTTCTGTCTGTTACAATGCGTATGATTTTTGAGCATACTCTCCAGTATGCTACTAGCTAACGTACTGAATTGTAGATGGCGACCTGACTCTATACCAGATGGTGCCTTATTTCAGCTTCTCGAACTTTCAAGACACTTCATGTCGAAGGACGCGCGTGAACATGCGATTCAACAGCTTGAAATCCGTCAATTCTCCATTCAACCCACAAAACTGATTTCACTATCCATCGAGTATCATGTCACCAAACTCTTTGTCTCTGCGTTTCGGAGACTCGTTCGAGCCCGCCTTGACGACCTTGGTGATGATGAATATGCAATAATACCTTCTAGAGTCTGGGTTGCCGCTCTACGAGCACAGGCAATCGTTCGGATGCACCGCCACATTGTCGCTTGTGAACCTCCTGCCATGGTGCACGCAACTAATTGCACGCATCATGGCTATTGTGAACAGGACTGGAAACAAGTGTGGTGGAATGGTATGGGACGTTTCTTGCTAGATGGACGGTGTCCACAGTCGTACAAGGATGCGGTCAGGAGATTTGAGCAGATGCAAGAGACTGGGGACATATCACCAGATTGTTGGCGAAGGATGATGATCAGGTTACGCGACGATTCCTCGTCATCTCCGTTCAGTATGGAAGACGTTTTCATTCAACGCACAGGTCGGAATCTTGCACAGACGTTAATCTCTTTTGACGATTCCCATAATGTATATGGTAGTACTTAATATATTCATACAGCTCCTTCCCGTCACATAGTCTCGAACAATCCGTTTTTGGAGTTTCGGGTGTAGCCCAAACGCTTCCTAAAACGGAACATCTGGATTCGAGACTACCCAACGCGTGATTGGTTGTCTTGCCATTTTGGTTCAGTCGCGGTGTCATCGTCACTTGTCTCCGTATGGCAGACACCACCTACACCAACGTCGGTTCCTCTGCACTCCTCGCAGTCAATCCTACAGATACGGTTCTTCAAACACTGACTCAGTCCTTCAAAAATATGCTGCAGAATACCGCGACACATCCGAGGACAAGACCCCACTTCCTCCCCACATTTTCCAGCTCGCCAACAACGCTTACTACCACACGAGACGCACCGCTCGGGACCAATCTCTTATCCTCACGTATGTTTCTTTTCTCTTTATTCGCACCGTTTCTAACCATCATTTCAGAGGTGAAACTGGCAGTGGAAAGTCGGACACTCGTCGGCTAGCCATCAAGGCCCTGCTAGAGCTCTTCGTCCCTAATCCGGGAAAACTGAGGGCTCTAAACTCGCTGGCCAAGTACCTGCGGCTGAGTTCGTCATCGAATCCTTTGGCAATGCCCGCACGCTGTTCAATCCAAACGCTTCCCGTTTTGGAAAATATACGGAGCTGCAGTTCACCGACAAGGGGCGTCTGTGCGGTATCAAGTCGCTTGACTACTATCTGGAACGCAATCAGGCCGCAGTTGTCCCATCCGGCGAACGTAATTTCCGTATATCTTACTACCTCATGGCAGGTGCACCGCAGAAGAACGTCACCACCTTCACCTCGCAGACAAAACCTAATACCGTTATCTTGGTCAGCGCGCCGGTGTCGGTGCTCGTCCCAATGGCGTTCGTGACGACGATGCCAACCGCTTCGAGCAGCTCAAGTTAGCGCTCAAAACCATTGATCCTTCCAAGTGACATGTGGCTCAAACGTGCCAGCTCGTCGCAGCCATTCTCCATCTTGGCAATTTTATCATTGGCAGAGGTCGTGACATGGATGCAGTGGTCGTGCGCAATTTGGATGTGCTCGGCATCGTTGCGGAGTTTTTGGGTGTACAGCATTCCGCTCTTGAGAGCACGCTAGCCTATATGACGAAACTTGTCAAACGGGAGCTTTGTACTGTATTCCTTAACCCTGATGATGCCTCTGATAGTCGCGATGATTTTGCAAAGACCCTTTATTCCCTTCCTTTCGTGTGGCTGAATGAGCACATCGTCTCTGCCGCGACAACTTTGATACATTCGTCGGTCTCTTTGATCTCTCAGGTCCCAAAAATATGAATAGCCGTCCCAACTCCCTGGACCAATTTTGCATCAACTTTGCCAACGAACGATTACAAAACTTCGTTCAAAAGCAGATCTTCGAGTCCCATGTCGACGAGTATAAGACTGAGGGCATATTATACCTCGCTCCTTCTGTTCCCTATTTCAATAATGCGGATTGTGTCCGGCTCCTCCAGAACAAGCCTGGAGGGCTGATTCATATCATGAATGACCAATGTCACTGGTTTCACAAGAAGACCGACCAGACCATGGTTGAGGCGTTTGGCAAGAGTTGGGGCAACCACTCCTCTTTCAAGGTCGGCGCAATCAATCGGTCTGGATTCCCCACTTTCATGATCAATCATTTCAACAGCCCCAACGTTGCCTATTTGTTTGAGGGTTTCCGTACTTAAGTGCAACCTCAACTCCCTCAACCTGCAAGTATTCATACTATGTACACAAGTAGTATACTTGAATATAATGATCTTTAGAATTCCCAGAAAAAAGAAGCGTGTGCAGTATATAAAACAAGGATGCATATTTCACCACATTATAGTAGCACCGTCTTAGAATGATGACCTGACTCCGTATAACATAACACGAAGATGCTTGCATTCGCTTCAAGCGCTGTCACCATGCGGTCACACTCGATGATCGTGTATCAAGTCTCAGACGCGAGGGATCTTCACGTCCGGCAAGCATTGCACGCCGAGCACTGAGCCTATCCCGATCGACTCTACGGAGGCGATCGCGTTTGCTCAGCTCCTTGCAAAGTGCGTCCGCTCAATCAATGGCGATCCGGCAAAGCTCAGCTTCCAACTACGGGCTAGATCCCTCGACCCCAGACAGCTAGCATTGTCTGTCTTGATGGCGGGGGGTTTGGTGCTTTTCAGCGCTCATTGTTCGATGTCACATCACAGTATGGACCGTTATGTAAAAAAAGTGTGCTCGATCTACAAAAAATGCTCAGTGTATAGCCGGAAGTACTTTTCCGACGTCCGTTACCGTTTCAGACTCATCAGAAAAAAAAACTAAAAACTAGTATAGTACATGCAATGGCTACAGCACGAGATCTAGTCTGAATAGTAGTGGATGAAAGCAGCAATAAGATCGAGTAGTTTCATCATGCCAAACTCCAAATTTCATGAACCACGTTTACTGCACGTCGATCGTAACGACATTCTCTGTCAACTCTGCCAACGACGCATCCTCACGCACTCGAACCATGATTAAACTATCCGCAGCCACACGCTTGTACTGTTCGCCCCACAGTGGTGCTAGCATCAGAGCACCAAACGGCCGTCTCAGACGAGCGACCAGCCTCAGCGCACGGGTGACTTGATCAACCTTGACGCTAGCACGGCGTGAAGTGTCTTGGCTGAGTAAGGGGCCGATCCAAGGATGGATCAAAAACAGATCATCTATCTGCGACAGGTCATCCATGGTTTTGATCACAATGTCCCCGACCATGTCAACCGCCGCACGATAAACGCGGCCGTCAGAATCAGAACCAGCCTCTGAAATGTCCTCAAGTGCAGTGATAGGAAAGGTGATGCCAGAGAGTTGCAGGCGACTGGCTGCAAATGAGGGTGGGGGAAGACCGGAGAGGGTCCGATGAAGTGTCACAGCCTGAGAAATGTCGGGCAATGACGAGCGCAACGCCACAACCATGCGACCCATCTGGGCAGGCTCGAGTGATTCCGGAACATGTGGTGGCACCACCTGATCGTAGACCGTCAGATCAGCAGGTAGACAGCTATTGTAGTCCCCCGCGTGCCCTGTCCAGGCCAAGACGGTGATGTCCCGAGATCCAGTGAGAACATGATCGAGAAGTCGTCCGACTGCCCGATTTCCCTCCCCATAGATCACCGGGATCGAAGCGTTGAAGATCCCAAGCAGCGAATACGCAGCATCCTCCATCACCGTTGTATGGCGTCTCGAAGCCACGGACAACTTTTCTCGAACCCGCCCCAAATCTGGCCGAAGGACTGATAACTCCTGGGAAAGGGTCCCCGCAGCTTGCTGCATCTCCTGGACGATCTCTGGGCATTTCTTGTGGTTGTGCATCTTCAGATTGAGGTACGGCTTCCAGTCTTCCGTATAAAACTGAACCGTCTCAGCAGCGACGTATTCCTGGTAAGTCCACGCCCGAGTATTCCAGATGCTTCTCTGAAGCCCACCGGGTCTCTGGAGCTCGGAAGAGACTCCACGGAGGTAGACGATGGTAAGTGACGAGCCACGATACCATGTAAACATAGCCACCAATGACTCTTGCAACACGACGTTGTTGTTCTTGTCAATACAGCACGTATCCGACCACACCCATTCGAATCCGAGGGCCTGTGCAAGCTTACAGAATGTCTGCAACTTGTCGTTCGCCGAGGAGAGTCCAAGGGTATAGACCGAGATGCCCTCGACCGCTTGAAAGAGAGGTTCTCCGTCCTCCCACCTGTGGGAGAACATCACGTATCGATAATATTGTTTCACCTCTCTCCAAATACGCGCTTCGTTGACCCGAATAATCATCAACGACCGTAGTTCGTCGAAGATGAGTTGCCTCTCGAACATGGCTTCTTGTGCCACTTTGTCATACAGACGTCCGGTGCGAGTGTTGATGAGTACTCGAGGCATGTTGCGGATAGCCTTCTGGACAAGGTGTCGAACTGTAAGCGTAACATCCTTATATTTCTCACAAAGTTCTATGGCAGCGATTAGATCATGCTAAAGGATGAACGAAACGTCGTACTTCGGATATCCGGATCCGGTGATTCATTGATTTTTGCGAGCATACTCTCGAACGCCTTGAATGCTTCCCGAAAGCGACCCATGCGATGCAGTACCGCATGTTTTCTGCTGTACCCCTTATAAGATGATGGGTCGCTCTTGATTTCCTAAGTAAAATGGAACATAATGAAGTGCGTATGAAGTGCAGTCTCGTCCTTACCTCATTGGCTCGAGCAAGCTCCTCATCCAAAGATCGTGCTCGTGCCTCACAACATTTCAGGATAATCTCATCCTTGCACGTGGGCTCGAGTGACAGTGTGTTGGTATAGTAAGCAACGGCGACAGTGTAGTTTTCAGAAGCCATCGCAGCATCCCCGAGTGATTCGAGTGTCTCCACACAGCGTCGTTGGAAACCTGTGGCATGTGTTCAAGTTATCCTCGAATACCACTCGCAATGGAAACTCACCTGTGAGCCAGCCCATAATCAACTTGTTAGATCGTACATGATCGTTAATGGTATTGGTCATCTCGAGAAGATCCGCTGACGCATCATATATACGACCTTGTGCGTATAGGGCTTCGCATTGATGCTTCTGTTCGTGGGCACGGGTGAGGTGACGTGAGTGAGCAAGCTGGACGGAGAGCTCCTCGATCGTTTGTTCTGGAAGAGGTATTCTCGAGTGTCAATTGCTGCATGAGTAAAACTGATCATGGTAACGAGAACGCACTGAATGCTTCCTCGCGTTCGCGATGAGAATCCCTTTCCTGATCAAATGCGCGTTTTAAGTGTTCAATCGTTCCTTCAAGTTCAGCTATTTTTTCGCCTAGGACATGTGGCTGTCAGCGAAAAACATGGGCTGTCGATAATGGATTGCCGCACGAAGATAATCTTCCAGGGAAGTTTGTTTAGACTTGATCTCCAGCTCGCGCACCTGTCGTGGTTCATGGTGAGAACACCTATTCCGCTCAATCTCAAAACAGTTGTACTCACGTATTCCAAGGGTAGGAGACTGTAAATATTGCGCAGAGTGATTCGGTTGTCTCCAGCAGCTACGAAGTCGTAATTTGCAGAGATAGCTATTGAAAAGGCACGGTGATTTTGTTTGAGGACAGACCCAACTTGCTGTTGTGTCCTGGTGTCCCAGACCGAGACCGTTGAGTCAGCCGAGGCAGCGATGAATGCTCCGTCGTTTGAAAGAGTGATAGAGCAGGGATCCATGCTGCTGTGGATGTCCCATGTTGAGAGCGTTGTATGTGAGGATACGTCGAGACAGCTGATCTTGCCATCCCTGGATAACGCAAAGAGTCGCTTGCTGTCCGACGTCCAAGCGAGGCTTCCATTATTCAGCATGGGAACGTCAATTGGAAAGTCGACGAGGATTCGACCGTCTCGACTGTCGAATATCCAAACAGACCCTCGCGACCACGTGACTGTGGCGATGAAGAGCCCATCCGGAGAGAGTTTGACACCAGCCAAAACGTGGGGGCACTGGGGGGGCTCAAGCTCGAGGTCTCTCGTGGAGACACGAGCAATAAAATTGGTGTTGTGTTCGAGTTCGAGCTGTCTTCTGCCGGTGGAGACGTCCCAGACACAGACGTCTGTCTCGTCCCACCCTCCTGTTGCGACCCGCGTCTTGTCTTCAGAAAAATCGATCGCATTCACCCAATTGCTGTGCGCCTTCCACGTGGACAGCTTTTCCCCGCTCGCTGCATTCCATATCACCACTTGACCGCTCTCCCCCCCGCTTGCAACCCATTCTCCATCTTTCGAGACTGCGATGCTGCGAATCCCTTCTCCTGCATCCATGGTCGGCCCCGCCTTCGTTCCGTCCTCGACTCGCCAGCATTGAATCTTTCCGCTCTCCGTAGCGCTCACAACGTGTTGCTCATCGAGGAATGCGATCGACGACAATCTCCCTCCAAAATCAATTTCAATCGGCTTGGAGAGCCTCTGGTTGACGATGCTGGAAGAACTCGCGTCGCCCCGCTCTGGGAGGTCCAGTCAGGATGACATTGTATCTGACTCGTGTATCTCACCTCTGTTCACCGTTTCCTCTTTGCGCTGACTGCTTGATGATGATGGCCTGCGTTCCACTCCACTTGACGCTTTAGCTCTCATTAACATCGTCCCCTTACTCGTCTCTCTCGATGAACTCACCAGTTGCCTGCTGCCGAACGTATCTGGCAGCCATGCTCTGTTATATCAGATCGCAGAAAAGAACGCCAAGTCACAATGGGAGACGATGGTCGTCGACGAGATGTAAGTGTGGGCGAAAAGAACGTGTACGGTCACTGACCGAGCTCGTGCAGTTATTGTCGCCTGGCGTACACGTGCCCCGTTATCGATAATCAAACTGCTTGAACACGTAAGGTTACCCCTGCCCTGGGCGCTTATGACCGGCCACTGGTTGACTTTCACTTTCGTCGTCATCACTGGTGCTGACTAGGGAATAGAAAGTTCATAGCGACGACCTCACTACCAACGATGTCGAGCTCGTGATGCATTATTCTACCCGTCTGTTTACTTGCCCGTCCAGAGCACATTGATCCTTCCATTCGGTAGATGCTCCCTGCATCCCACCAAGCAATCATTATACCCATGACCCACCTCGCAACATACACTGGGCCCATAATGAACAATGGACACTGTCACTTGCATTCTTTCTCTCCTCCACGAACAAGTTCTGCACAGCCGTCCCTCCGTTCGGTACGCACCTGTGCTTTCGACGCCATCCTCGAATCCCTTGGCAAACAGCTCGTGCCTCCAGGCTTCCACGAAACCTTGTCTGCCTCTTCACTGTTCGGAAGTCAACACTCGCTCGACAAAGCCAAGGGCATCATCGATCCGACTCAGAGTCCCTCTGCCACCGTCCGTGAGAACGTGTTCGAGAAGAAGCTCGCGGACAAACAGGTCGATCGGACAACCTGGAAGACCTTGCGGGACTTTGTCGATAAGAGCGCGATTGAGCAGGTGTTGGATGCTGTTGAGAACGATCGAACGCAGTCCGACGTGCGTCTCTCTCTCTCTCTCTCGTTGCTTCGTTTCGACCTGGACCCTTTGGGACTGGACGTGGCGTTGTTCCTCTTGGCCAGAATGATATGCTTACATACATCATGTTTGATGCAGGACGTCATGTCGGCGACGTATGACCACCCTCTCTTCAATTCACGCGTCGCCACCTGCCTCGAATGCACCACCTCCTATTGAGGCTTTGCTGGTTTCACAGGAGAAGACGACGACGGGCATGGCGAGGCATGTGGGGAGCTTGGCGTCACACTATGATCAAATGGCTAGCGCACTTCACGACAGCGAGGCTCGCATCCTTCATTCAGAGGACGGAATGCAAGGCCCGTGTCGAATTGCTCTGTTTCTCCGAATATATGAGCTTCCTGCGATCATGGCAGAGCTCGAACAAGACGTCAATTCCATTGAGGAAAATCAGTGAGCATGGCATGTCGACTTGCTGTGAACCATCTTACTGATGCCATGTCACGTGTTAGCGAGAAATTTGGTGCTCGCCAAGACTGCCGCACGGGAACGACTAGATGCGACCCGTAGTACCCTAGATGATCTAGATGAACTCGGGGACATCATGTCCGACATGCTACAGAAGCAACAAGAGGTCGAGGTACCCATTGTGTCTCTGGTCCGCTTCGGTACGCAAACTAATGCACGCAATTCTCCATTGGGCCTGCAACAGGCGGACTGCGAGGATCTCTTCGTTTGTTGGTCGTAGTAGAGGAGCTGCACCACAGATTCGTTCAATACTAGTCCTTGTTTAGCTGGCCTCTCATCGTCTGGGTATGGGTATTCGACATTGAGATAGCCTCGCTGGAATGCGGCAGATGGATTTGGAAAGCAGGAAAGACGACATACTCGCATGTTTCCTGATGTGCATCTGGCTACACGGCCATGAGCTACATTCACATTCACTCGAGACCTGAACTTGGAGGCCAAAGAATGGGGAAGAAAAAAATGACATCATGGACGTCAACAAGAACAGGACGTTCAGCTGGGGAGAGCTCAAGAGGCGAAATGAGCTACTACACACCTTTCTCGATCAGACCCTTGACCACATCCTTCAACTCGTCCTTCTCCACCTCTAACTGCTTCGCCACCGTGCGCCAGCGATCCAGTTCGTGTACGAGCCTCATTTTTTTCCTGTTCCTCTGCTGAAATTTCCAGCGCATGTTGAGAACGCAGCGCATCCAGGACATCGATGGTTTTCAATCAACGGGTCTGGCCAGTGTCGATGCACGGGCGCTGTAGGCTTCTAGACGGGTCTTGAGATCTAGAGAAATATGAAAGCGGAGTTCTGGGAAGGTTCAACGGAAACAGCGCACTCGATCATCCTTTTCCTGAAGCGAGATCTGAGGCAACGTCTTTACATCTTCCGATTCTGTTGGTTTCTGCTCCCTGGCGTGAATTGGTCCTATATATTATGTTGATTTGTTGGTCTCGAGATCGTGGATACGTCTTGTAGTGGGCATGTGGGACGCCCTCGGTGACTGTACAATACTGCCGTATTGTATAGCCGGAAGTACTTTTCCGACGTCCGTGTTATCGTTTCAGACTCATCAGAAAAAAATTAAAAACTAGTACAGCACATGCAGTGACTACAGCACGAGATCTAGTCTGTATAGTAGTGGATGAAAGCAGTAATGAAATCGAGTAGTTTCATCATGCCAAACTCCAAATTTCATGAACCACGCTTACTGCACGTCGATCGTAACGACATTCTCTGCCAACTCTGCCAACGACGCATCCTCGCGAACTCGAGCCATGATTAAACTATCCGTAGCCACGCGCTTGTACTGTTCGCCCCATAGTGGTGCTAGCATCAGAGCACCAAATGGCTGCCTCAGACGAGCGACCAGCCTCAGCGCACGGGTGACCTGATCAACCTTGTTGCCAGTACGGCGTGAAGTGTCTTGGCTGAGCAAGGGGCCGATCCAGGGATGAATCAAAAATAGATCATCCATCTGTGACAAGTCGTCCACGGTTTTAATCTCAATGTCCCCAAGCATTTCGACAGTCGCACGATAAATGCAGCTGTCAGTATCAGAACCAGCCTCTGAAATGCTCTCAAGTGCAGTGATAGGAAAGGTGATGCCAGAGAGTTGCAGGCGACTGGCGGCAAATGAGGGTGGGGGAAGACCAGAGAGAGTCCGATGAAGTGTCACAGCCTGAGAAACGTCAGGCAGTGATGAGCGCAATGCCACAACCATGCGATCCATCTGGGCAGTCTTGAGTGATTCCGGAACATGTGGTGGCACCACCTGATCGTAGACCATCAGGTCAACAGGCAGACAGCTATTGTAGTCCCCCGCATGCCCTGTCCAGGCCAAGATGGTGATGTCCCGAGACCCAGTGAGAACATGATCGAGAAGTCGTCCAACTGCGCGATTTCCTTCCCCATAGATCACCGGAATTGATGCATTGAAGATCCCAAGCAGCGAATACGCAGCATCCTCCATCACCGTTGTATGGCGTCTCGAAGCCACGCACAACTTTTCTCGAACCCGCCCCAAATCTGGCCGAAGGACTGATAACTCCTGGGTAAGGGTCCCCGCAGCTTGCTGCATCTCCTGGACGATCTCCGGACATTTCTTGTGGTTGTCCATCTTTAGACCGAGGTACGGCTTCCAGTCTTCTGTATAAAACTGAACTATCTCAGCCGCGACGTATTCCTGGTAAGTCCACGCCCGGGTATTCCAGATGCTTCTCTGAAGCCCGCCGGGTTTCTGGAGCTCGGAAGAGACTCCACGGAGGTAGATGATGGTAAGGGATGAGCCACGGTACCATGTAAACATGGCCACCAATGACTCTTGTAACACGACGTTGTCCTTCTTGTCAATACAGCACGTATCCGACCACACCCATTCGAATCCGAGAGCCTGTGCAAGCTTACAGAATTTTTGCAGCTTGGCGTTCGCCGAGGAGAATTCAAGGGAATAGACCGAGATGCCCTCGACTGCTTGAAAGAGAGGTTCTCCGTCTTCCCACCTGTGGGAGAACATTACGTATCGGTAATATTGTTTCACCTCGCTCCAAATACGTGCTTCGTTGACCTGAGTAATCATCAAGGACCGTAGTTCGTCGAAGACGAGCTGCCTCTCGAACATGGCTGCTTGTGCCACTTTGTCATACAGACGCCCGGTGCGGGTATTGATGAGTACTCGAGGCATGTTGCGGATAGCCTTCTGGACAAGGTGTCGAATTGTAGGTGTAACATCCTTATATTTCTCACAAAGTTCTGTGACAGCGATTAGATCATGCTAAAGGATGGACGAAAACGACGTACTTCAGATATCCGGATCGGGTGATTCATTGATTTTTGCGAGCATACTCTCGAACGCCTTGAACGCTTCCCGAAAGCGACCCATGCGATGCAGCACCGCATGTTTTCTGCTGTACCCCTTATAGCATGATGGGTCACTCTTGATTTCCTAAATGAAATAGAACATCAGTCTCAATGAAGTGCGTATGAAATGCAGTCTTGTCCTTACTCCATTGGCTCGAGCAAGTTCCTCGTCCAAAGATCGTGTTCGTGCCTCGCAACATTTCAAGATAATCTTATCCTTGTGTGTGGGCTCGAGTGACAGTGTGTTGGCATAGTAAGCGACGGCGACGGTGTAGTTTTCAGAAGCCATCGCAGCGTCCCCGAGTCTTTCGAGTTTCTCCACACAGCGCCGTTGGAAATCTGGGGCGTATGTTCAAGTTTTCCCCGAATACATCACATTAGAACACCAACCAAGTTCCCATCGAGCTCGGTCCTCTGGACGGCTCGTGTCCCCTCGGAGTTCTATTTGCATCTGCCTAAAATATACGATCGCTTCTATGACACGATCGTCGCCTTCGAGAAAGTCGCAGAAACACCGATACGTATCGAAGGTCGGTAGGTTGAACTGACTCACTCCCGATAAGTTGTTTTGCATATCCGAACTGTCACGGCAAAACATACCTGAGAAGCTGCACCAAACGCAGCACGCATTCCTCCTCGAACTATTGCTAGTCTGATCCACTTGATCAAAACATGATATGAATCCGACGGAAAGAATGACAATGCGGTGGAGTAAGCCTTCATCGCTTCGTCGACCGAGTCAGAGTTGCCGGAATCCATCACGGTGTCACCTAGTATCACGAGCCTCTCAAAACAACGCCGCTGGAAATCTGAGTGACATGTCAGCTAGCCCATAAGGTCACAGTTACAGTCACTCACGGAGTTCCCACTCTGCCCACTCAACCCGGATATTTGTGTCCTCTCGTACCTGGGCTTTCATCTGTTGAAAGGACTCAATTGCTTCCAGGACACGACCGTCCCATTCAAGTACGTCACAGATTGCTTGGTAGACAAGAAATTCTGGAACCTTGAACTGGACAGAAAGAATTTCAGTCTATCGATTGTGGACGAAAGACAAGCATACCTTGGCGGACACACGGAGCAATTCACCTACGGAACCACGAACCAATGCCGCCTTTGCCCACTTTATCAGAGCTCCATTTGAATGAGAGGGCATGAGGGACAGGGCAGTGGAGTAGGCTTCTGCCGCTTCGTCGTGTTTTTCAGCACGAGATGCCTCATCTCCGGTCTTTTCGAGCATCACGGTACACCTTTGCGTAAACTCTGATGATCAGGAGTTGTAATATGTCACTCTACCAAGCCTTGCCATGGAAACCTACCTGTGAGCCAGTCCATAATCAACTTGTTGGATCGTACATGATCGTTTATGGTATTGGTCATCTCGAGAAGATCTGCTGACGCATCGTATATACGACCTTGTGAGTATAATACTTCGCACCCATGTTTCCGCTCGTGAGCGCGGAGTTGGACGGAGAGCTTCTCGATCGTTTTTTCTAGAGGTATTCTCGAGTGTCAATTGCTGCACGGGTAGAACCA
This sequence comes from Spongiforma cf. squarepantsii, assembly GCA_038094135.1. Taxonomy (NCBI): domain Eukaryota; kingdom Fungi; phylum Basidiomycota; class Agaricomycetes; order Boletales; family Boletaceae; genus Spongiforma; species Spongiforma cf. squarepantsii. Next base: position 14,391 of record JBBPTK010000101.1, on the reverse strand, counting down.
ATGGCGAACGTACTCGTTTCCTCGTCTCCAGCACGAAGTGTGTTGACAATTTCATTCAGGCTATCCTTTTGCTGATCAACTAGGTGTTGAGATATGGTCAGCTTCTGCTCGAGATTGGTGATTTTGCGATCTGGTGGCTAATAGTAAGGAACAGGAACTCGCGTCAAGGTAACGAGAACGCACTAGATGCTTCCTCGCGTGAGCGAAGAGACTCGATGAGGCTATCCCTTTCATCAAATCCACGTTTTAAGTGTTCAATCGTTCCTTCAAGCTCAGCTATTTTTTCGCCTAGGCCGTGTGGATGTCAGTGAAAGACGTGGGGCGTCGAGAAAGGATCGCCGCACGAAGAAAACCGATGGTATCTTCTGGGGCAGTTTGTTTAGACTTGAACTGTCAACATGTTTCGTGCTCAGAATACCATTCCACTCGACCTCAAGACAGTTGTACTTACGGATAGGAGACTGTAAATATTGTGCAGAGTGATTCGATTGTCTCCAGCAGCTACGAGGTCGTAATTTGCAGAGATAGCTATTGAGAAGGCGCTGTGGTTTTGTTGAAGGACAGAACCAACTTGCTCTTGTGTTTTGGTGTCCCAGACTGAGACTGTCGAGTTAGCCGAGGCAGCGATGAATGCTCCGTCGTTTGAGAGAGTGATAGAGTAGGGATCGCTGCTACTGTGGATATCCCATGTCGAGATTGTCGTATGTGAGAATACGTCGAGACAACTGATCTTGCCATCGCCAGATAACGCGTAGAGTCGCTTGCTGTCCGACGTCCAAGCGAGGGTTTGATTAGCCACCATGACTACCCTAATTGGAAAGTCGAGGAGGATTTGACCGTCTCGACTGTCGAATATCCGAACTGACCCAACGAAGGCTCGTGACCACGTGGCTGTGGCGATGAAGAGTCCATCCGGAGAGAATTTCACAGCGACCAGTTCGTTGTCGTGTTTGAGCTCGAGCTGTCTCGTCCCAGTGGAGACGTCCCAGACACGGACAGTCCCCTCACCCCCTCCTGTTGCGACCCGCGTCTTGTCTTCAGAAAAATCGATCGCATTCACCCGATTGCTGTGCGCCTTCCACGTGGACGGCTTTTCCCCGCTTGCTCCATTCCATATCACCACTCGACCACTCCTCCCCCGCTTGCAACCCATTCACCGTCTTTCGAGACTGCGATGCTGTAAATCCCTTCTCCTGCATCCATGGTCGGTCCCGCCTTCGCTCCATCCTTGACTTGCCAGCATTGAATCTTTCCGCTCTTGGTACCGCTCACAACGTGTCGCTCATCGAGGAATGCGATCAACCACACTGTCTCTCCAAGATCAATTTCAATCGGTTTTGACAGCCTCTGGTTGACGATAGTGGAAGAACTCGCGTCACTCCGCTCTGGGAGGTTCAGTCAGCATGACGTTGCATCTGACTCGTGTATCTCACCTCTCTTCACTGTTTCCCCCTTGCGCTGACTGCTTGATGACGATGGCCTACTTTCCACTCCACTTGACGCTTTGGCTCTCATTAACATCGTTCCTTTACTCGTCTCTCTCGATGAGCTCACCACTTGCCCGCTGCCGAAAGTATCCGGAAGCCATGCTCTGTTATAGCAAGTCGCAGAAAAGAGCGCCGTGAGAGACGATGGTCGTCGACGAGATGTAAGTGTGGGCGAAAAGAACGTGTACGGTCATTGACCGAGCTCGTGCAGTTATTGTCGCCTGGCGTACACGTGCCCGTTATCGATAATCAAACTGCTTGAACACGTAAGGTTACCCCTGCCCTGGGCGCTTATGACCGGCCAGTTGACGTTCACTTTCGTCGTCATCACTGGTGCCGACTAGGGAATAGAAAGTTCATAGCGACGACCTCACTACCAACGATGTCGAGCTCGTGATGCGTTATTCTACCCGTTTGTTTACTTGCCCGTCCAGAACACATTGATCCTTCCATTCGGTAGATGCTCCTTGCATCCCACCAAGCAATCATTATACCCATGACCCACCTCGTAACATACACTGGACCCATAATGAACAATGAACATTGTCACTTGCATTCTTTCTCTCCTCCACGAACAAGTGCTGCACAGCCGTCCCTCCTGTGCTTTCGACACCACCGTCGAATCCTGTACCTCTGGGCTTCCACGAAACCTTGTCTGCCTCTTCACTGTCCGGTAGTCAACACTCGCTCGACAAAGCCAAGGGTATCATCGATCTGACCCAGAGTCCTTCCGCCACCGTCCGTGAGAAGGTGTTCGAGAAGAAGCTCACGGACAAACAGGTTGATCGGACAACCTGGAAGACCTTACGGGACTTTGTCGACAAGAGCGCGATCGAGCAAGTGTTGGACGCTGTTGAGAATCGAACGCGGTTCGACGTGCGTCTCTCTCTCTCTCTTGTTGCTTCGTTTTGACCTGGTCCCTTTGGGACCGGACGTGGCGTTGTTCCTCTTGGCCAGAATGATATGCCTACACACCGTGTTTGATGCAGGACGTCATGTCGGCGACGTATGACTACCCTCTCTTCGATTCACGCGTCGCCACCTCGCTCGAATGCACCACCTCCTATTGAGGCTTTGCTGATTTCACATGAGAAGACGACGGGCATGGCGATGCATGTGGGGAGCTTAGCATCACACTATGATCAAATGACCAGCGCACTTCACGACAGCGAGGCTGGCATCCTTCATTCAGAGGACGAAATGCAAGGTACGTGTCGAATTGCTCTGTTTCTCCGGACGTACGAGCTTCCTATGATCATGGCAGAGCTCGAGCAAGACGTGAATTCCATTGAGGAAGATCAGTGAGCATGGCGTGTCGACTTGCTGTGAACCATCGTACTGATGCCATGTCACGTGTTAGCGAGAAATTGGTGCTCGCTCGCCAAGACTGCTGCACAGGAACAACTAGATGCGAGTCGTAGTACCCTAGATGATCTAGATGGACTTGGGGACATCATGTCCGACATGCTACAGAAGCAACAAGAGGTCGAGGTGCGCATTGTGTCTCTGGTCCGCTTCGGTACGCAAACTAATGCATGCAATTCTCCATTGGGCCTGCAACAAGCGGACTGCGAGGATCGCTTCGTTTGTTCGTCGTAGTAGAGGAGCTGCAGCACCGATTCGCCCAATACCAATCCTCGTTCAGCAAGCTTCTCGTCAAGATTGCGAGGCGATGACAGTACCACGAGGCCGCAGAGAAGATCATGGAGGGTATGATAGTCGAACAGGGCATCATGTCTTCTGGTGAGGTCTCTTCATGAGCTCCTGGCCGTCGTGTGCTCTCTGTCTGACGAGCGCCATCCATCACAGAGGAGCGCCAGGAGCGCGAAGACTTTAACGCCGAACACGGGGCGCACATCCCTGCGGACATTTGTCTCTGTATCGAGAATCCACCGACGAAGTGGGAAGTGGACCCATGGGCGGGTGATATACGCGAGGTATTACCAGTGATTGATGCTGATTTATTGGCGCAGGTAAGTTTGAGGTTTCGGTTGGAGTGGACTTGGCACTGACTGCCTTTGGGTTTGTAGGCAAGGGAGAAGTCGATGGGTGGCGAGGTGGTGGTGAGAACGCCTGGTAGTGATAGTGTATAGATGTTCGACAGCTTGCTAGAGAGTATCATCTCGATTACAATTCCACGTTTATAACTGATGATTCGAACGGTCCGTTAGGATGGCATAGGAGGCTAGAACATCGATTTTTTCCCTTTTTCCAATGGTGACTTGCACATGACAACCAAGATTCTATACCACATCATTGTCGAAGGGATGCACACATAAACTCATTCCGAAGTACACTGGACCCTACAGGACTTTTAAGGACCACGGTAATACAACATACTATGCAGAGGTGTTGGTGAGGGCGTTCGCCTTGGTGCAAAGCTGTTCACCGTGTTGAAGGGCCTTCTTCAACTGAAGGACGAGCGAGACCAGATGAAGCTCGTCAACGCAGGACGCAAGCGGCCAGACTCGGAAACAAAACAGAAAGCTTCAATGTATCAGAATGTTGTAGAAGAACTACACTACCTACGCTTACATAATACGTTTGTACTGGCATCGTCGCGAATAACTTCTGCCGCATCACTACTCTCACCCGCAAGTTACGATCCCGGCATACGACTTTTCAATAACGTTGTAAAAAGATGTCAAAGTCATGTGCAGATGTAGTATGCTTCTTGAAGTCTATCCACCAATTCCGCTCAATTGAGCTCGGCCGCAGGGCCAGTTCGCTCGCCCTCTTTTGGTAACCTCTCCGTTGCACACTTGACTTTGGGACAAAATTTTGGCCATTTCGGGGTCAGTACGCACGTCTGAAATCTGTCGTTCCATTTGACCTCACCCAAAAATCTTATGACTTGCTGTTTCTCAGATGTTCCCGCTACTTTGCACAACTGACATCTGGGCACCAGGAGCTTCAAGTTGTGCGCATCGGATTCTTACGATATGTATGTCCATTACCCATGCTGTGTTGTGGAGGAGCTGAAGGATTTCGGATGTCAATTGAACCGCCGGAACCATTTGAATAGTAGCAGCGCTCGCTTTATCTTCTTCAGGAGCTGGGCCTTGATCAGACTGCCTGGGAGCCCATATAAAAGCGGGAAACTGTAGGCCGAAGAGCGGATCCAACCTTTCTAAGTCCGTACTTCATGCCTGCGGAAAGCCGCGTCGACGTCTTGATCATTGGAGCTGGTCCTGCTGGCGTTATGTGTGCAAACGCCCTCGCCACAGCAGGCGTGAACGTCAGGATCATCGATAAACGGTACGAGACATACTTCACCCAAAAGTGACTGGCAGTTCAACCAGCGTTCCCAGCCTTCAAAAAGTTACTGCTGGTCAAGCAGATGGTATCATTCCAAGAACACTGGAAGTACTGCAGGTCGGTACTACAGGCTTCCGAGTCAACTTTTCCACCTTCATCCACGCATCTTCTACTCTTGTAAACAGAGCTATGGCCTTGCTGATCGTTTGGTACGGGAGGGAAGTCACCTCTGCCAGTGGGCAAGTCGAAAGATTTTCAGGGTCGTACGATCAGTACGTCTAACGACATATTATAAGGCTTTCTATAATCCGGACGGCAACGGAGGCATCGAGGTATGAGCAACCTGGAAGACGTTTTATGTCTGATGCACGGTCGCAAAGTGTACGAAACGTGTCGGCTTTATTACAGACCCTTCTTTACCCTATCCATTTGTGGTACGGTCGTTATCGTTGAGCCGCATTTGTTCCATTTGGGCTAATTCATGGGTTGACATCTAGGTTGGCCGTCGGCAGGCTGGCATAGAAGCCATTTTCCTTGATTCTATGAAGGATCACGGAATACAAGTCGAACACGCAAGTCAACCTTCCGCCATTGAGATTTCGGAAGAAGTCGATGAGTTGTCGAGTATCGTGTCGTATCCAGTGAAGGTAGGTGTCGCGTAATGTGCACGTACACTGGTTTCTAATGTGACCATGTACAGATTACGGTCGAGCATCTAGAGGAAAAGGATGCAAATAAGACTGAAATCGTTCATGCCAAATTTGTCATCGGGGCAGACGGTGAGTGGCTCCTCCACGCATGGAAAAGCCTGCACGAACACTCGGTCTGCAGGGGCGCATTCTTGGGTTCGAAAGACACTGGGGATTAAGATGGAAGGCGAAGACACAGGTAATCTGGGTCGATACGTGCTGTTTTTCTGAAGGGATGTCTGATGGAACTGAACAGACATTACCTATGGAGTGATAGACATCATAGCAGAATCAAACTTTCCGGATATTCATAACGCTACATCCATTCATTCACCTACCGCTTCTTGCCTCCTCATCCCCCGCGAGGATGATATAACTCGTTTGTATATTCAGCTTTCGGACGCCGATTCCCCAAATACGTCGATAGAGAAAATCAGGAAGGAAGAGATAAATCCGCAAAGGCTCCTTTCGGTGAGGGATTCGAATGCAACTGCGTTTCGTCGAAGACCGACGAAAATGCGTAGATTTCTAGAAAAATATTGTATCCGTACGAGCTGTCGGAACCGAAAGCGATCGATTGGTGGTCGATTTACACTAGTGCGTCTTTTCTATAACTTCTTTGAATCATCTGAATGGAAGAGCTTTGTTTCAGTTGGGCAGCGTTTAGCCTCGAGCTACTCCGTCAAAGACCGTGTTTTCATTGTTGGCGATGCGTGCCATACACATTCCCCGAAAGCAGGTGCAAGATATATATCTTGTTCGGAGTCCTAGATAATTTGACTTACCATGGGTTAGGCCAGGGCATGAATGCGGGCATAAATGATGGGCACAATCTGGGTACGTGTGCGGTCAGCAACACGGATAGGTTTGTACTGATAAAATCTTAGCTTGGAAGCTTGTGCATGTGCTGAGAGGATGGTCGACTCCGCCATTATTGAAGACCGTAAGTTTTGTATCGGTTTACTGTTTTCAAATCACTATACCTATATTCTCAGTACGAACACGAGCGCAGAAATTTCGCCCAAAACTTGATTGACTTCGATAAGGAGTATGCGGCCATATTTTCCAGCAAGCCAAAGACGGCGGAAAATGAAGACGGAGTGTTCCCCGAAGAGTACCTCAGGTGGGTAACCCACGAGTGTCGTACCCTCTTGGTCACCTTTCTCTCGTTAGAGCGGTTCAAAAAAATATCGATTTCATGCTTGGTTTCGCAATCCATTATTCACCCTCCGCTATTGTGGACGTGAAACATCAAAAATGCGCAGCAAATCTCATTATAGGGCGAAGAATGCTCCCACAGATGTTTATCCGTGCTGCGGATGTACGCCCAATCGAGATACAGCACCTGCTTCCTTCCGACGTTCGGTTCAAATTGCTGTTTTTCGTGGGTAGACCAATGTCTACGCGTTCGGCCGAGTTGGACTTGCTCGCCGAAGAATTGGGCAACCCGTCAAGCTGCTTACACAGGTACAGTCCTGATGGGAAGATCTCGACTGTTTTCGACATCATCACGATCATCGCAGGCAAGAAGAGCGAGGTGAATCATTTGTTCGTCCCAACTTTCTTCCGCCCCCATTGGTCTAGGTGAGAATTGTTCTGTTTGCCCTTGTCGTCGTGAATACCTTGATGGAGCGGATTCGACCAGCGTGCTTTTAGATGATGTAGATATGAGAAATATCCATGGCGGACATGCGTACGAACGATTTGGAATCGATCCCCAGGAGATCACGCTCGTCGTTGTTCGCCCGGATGGGTATGTGGGGACGATCGTCCCCTCGACGGCGATGGCAGATCTAGAGAGATATTTTAGTGCATTCCTGGTGCCCCGTGGCATCAATTTGAACTAGTATCCTAGTGAGTATTGTGTGATAGATGAAATCCATGTATGTACCAGTACGACTACCACCAGAATCGCGAATCTCATGAACGACGAATGGTAGACGCTTCGTGCATGAAACCAGCTGCTGGGATGGATTCCTCTTGACCTGGAAGTGAGCGCGACATCTTGGATCTGGTAAATTTCTTTCGTGTCCCTCGCATGGAAGGAATGATCGATGGTTAAAATATCGTGATCAGTCATCCTTTCTGCTCGCAATTGATAATAGTGAGCTTACGACTATTCGCGATGCGGTCTTCTAGATAACTGAGTGAGTGACCTACAGTCTACAGGGGTTCAATGGCTGGCTAAAAATGTCTGATTAGATAGAACCACAAATAAGTGGCCCATCGGTACCACATTTGTACAGTATACAGCGCGGCCCTAGGACGACAATTCAAAGTAAGAATAGTGCCCGTGTGAGACCGAAACATTGTACTATGGGCTTCCGTCGCCGTAATTTCTCACTTCGATTCCAGCCGCTTGCGGATTCATGCTATCGCATCGGAAATTTCTTGCGCATATGACCATAAATTACAATGAGATCGTACCTCATTGTACAATAAGTATGATGAAAAATTACATAAGGAGATTATATACCCTATGTATACGTTGGAATGCCATGATAATGAACTTCTCATTATTAAAGCAGTCGGAAGGGGTTGTAAGCCAGCGGCATTAACATGGTGGAAAAAAAGTTCGACACGTTTCCCGTCAGACTCATGCTCCATTGACGCTGATGATTCGGGCTTCGATGTTTATCGTGGGACGATGGCCATGCTTGGCGAGCGATGTGGACCTTTGTAGTTGACGCTGAGTAGTTAGTTCTAAGTGGATGAAGCGACCGCAACCCCATTTGAATCCTTCGAGATTGGCTCGCACGGTGCATGAGGGTATCTAAGCAGTCAGATATGAACATTGGATGTTGAGTACTAAGTGCTCAGGCTAAATGATGTTCACTTCAGGGTGAACATTTATTCTGATGTGTAGAATGGGGACTAAACGAATCTGTTGGGAGGATCTAGATATTTTATGACAAGTCTCAACAAAGCCCATCAACGTCATCACGACCTATGACACAAATGATGCGCAGCAAAGAATAGATGAGAACAACTACCTTCGATTGAAACGTGACATCTGGAATGAAATACATATACATATGTACGTATCTTCTCTCGTCGAAAACATTCTTACACATTTTTGCTCCCTATATAAAATTATGTTCAGCATTCAGCTATCATGCAAGAGAAGAGGACCATCTAAGGTAGAACCAAGAATCATACACGTGTAACACAGACTGATGGACTTACATACGTTTCCTGATACATATACCTGGGACATGGAGTGCACGTCCCCATCATAATGACCACTTAATTCAACAACAAAAATGTTCAAGTTATCTGTTGGGCGACGGAGAGAACCACTCCTGGAGTTTGTCAACCATATTCTTGACTTTGCTTATATAGATCTCGACGTTCTTTTCCATCTCCGACGGGTTGCATGGACGTGGAAATGCGTCGTGAAAATCGTCCACAAAGCTGCTTGTGATCACTGACCCCCTTTGAGAGGTCCTTGCAACAAGCGGGAAAAAAAATCGAACCAAATTCGGAAGATGCGAACAATGAACGGGGACATACCCATCTTCCTGAAGAGTCTCCTCTCGTTTGTCCTCCCAGTCCGTGACTAGCGTCATCCATTCCCGACATTCCACTTTAAGTTGCTTGAAATATGCCCTTTCTTCTTCGGAGAGATCAACGTGAAAGAGCAATTCAGAAGGATCATCAATTCCTTCTATCGACCCGGGGAAGAAATTGTTGAAGCGTTTCCACATAAGACACGACTCGGGTGCCGTCCAGAGGTAATGGATGTACTGTCGAGCACCCATCGACGACGTTAATGACGCGTTCACGGAGGGAAGAAAACCGCTCTCACAAGTTGAATGAGACTTCGCACCAACACGATATACTCTCTCCGCTGTGCATCCTTCTTGTTTAGGAATCCGCGTAACGTGCGTACCTCGTTGGCAGCGAGCAACCTCACATTCTGGCACCGACCCTCTCCCTTTTCGCGTTCGTAATAGGTCTGCCACTCGAGTGCCTCGTCAGACTTGAGTACGGCGAATCGACGAAAGGTCTCGATGAGAGTGAGGATATCGAGCAAGTCGGGGATCTGTCCGAGAATGAACGATGGGTAGAGGATGTTGCGCGCCGCGTAGAACACGAGCGAGGGTGGCAGAGACGTTGAAGACGCGACTTTGGGTGAAAGGCGGTTGATGCAGTCTACATGGTGGTCAATGACGAAATGGCGCAAGAACAAATGCAAAGAAATCAACTGTAAATGTCTCGGTGTGCCTTGCCTTTACCGTAGGGCTTGCTAAAGTCTACAGACGACGTCAATTTATTGAGTTCGTCCATTTGGATTCTTGGAACTCTTCCAGGACCCGATTAGGGTCTGAAAAAAGAGTTTACCTCAATCTCCGCGATTTCCGACCCCATTTTGGTTTTCCTCACTCACAAAATCCCCCCTTGCTGTCCTTACTCGTAAGTAATACGTCTGTTTATACGACTCGTCATCGTTGCTCGTGCCATGGACATCGTGTGAAAGTCTGTCTTCATCACTTCCGTTCTGATGAAAATTTACTTCAGAATCAGTCTTATGTTATTCCTCGTGGTCCACTTGAATTGGAGGAGCATTATAGAGCCGTGGATCATCGCTTACGTGCACTTCTGGAGTATTTCAATCTTCTTTTACTTTGTTCCCTTGCTCAGTTTGATATCAATCTTCTTGAGAAGCTCCCCGATCTTCGTAAGTTGACCTTTTACCCAAGCCCCTCGATTCTCTTCCCGTCCCATTGTCGCACGCGCTTACAGGGCTGCTAGCGGCTCTGTCAGCATTTTGCAGGTAACTTTTGGTACCATCCATCCACTTGAAAATTTTTACAGTAAATATAGTCTTGCTTCCACTCTGCAACGGAGTTGTAGTCCCGAGGTACAACGCGCTGCTGCCGAAGTTCGGACCTTTATACAACGTCTCCTGAACTTTCCCCCCCTTGCAGTGAGGCTCCAGAGGGTGAAGATGCATAGTTCGCCGACCAGGTCAGTGCGCTCCATTCACAGCTTGGTTCTAACGACTCGCGGAGTTTTTTCCACAAATCCGTCTCTTTCGACAACTTGCCTTACCACTGAGCATCTTTTAACGCTATCGTTCCTCCTGGCTCTCCTCGATATGCAGGATACAATTGGGTTCGGGATTGAGGTATGTTCTATTACTTCTTCAGCTTGTAAGATGATTTTCTCTCACCATGTGATCACTGTTCGACTTCTCACTGGAATGATTGACAGGACACCCACAAGGCGTGCGAGGAATGCGGCATAAAAGGAGAGCAGGAAATGAAAGAATAGTATATTTGCGTGCGCTTTCGTTTTTCATGCAGGGCCAGGTTATTGCGAGGATCTGCCTCTTTCTTGTAGGGTGCATCTCAGGAGATGGTGGGAGACTCGACAACAAAAACTTGGACAGGGATAGGCCCTCTCCTTCTTGGATGTCATAAATCAGTCCCGTCAGTATCGGTTCCGAACGCGCGACTTTTCCTGAAGAAGCAACTCCCTCCCTTTTCCATTCTTATTTCTGTGCATCAAGGTACTATCAAACAGAGGGTTTTTGGCCGTCAAGGAGGGTTCTTCGACTTCTGCTCTTGTCCCCTTCAAGTCTAGAAGCAAGACTCACATTTGCTTCTTTTGGAAGCGTGCAATGCATTTTATCGCCTGTACGCTAGTAGCGCTCTCTTGCGATGCTCTTATTGATTTTACATTTACGACAAGCTTTTCGAATCCCGTAATACAGTTCAACTAGCATTTTCATCCGTTGGCGTTGGCCCATCGGCGTCGGCCCCGGATTCAGACCGCAGTGATAAAGCTGCCGACGGAACTCATTTACGACACAGTAACAGTGGGGAAGCATGATTCAAATCTCGTTCGGTTCAAAGATATCAGAGACGGTGCATGTACCTCCGTCGGATCAAAAGACCAAGATCACTCTTCCGTCGTTCCGTCGGCTTGCATAACTCTATCCCAGGGCCGGCCAATCCGACTCGGTCCTTGTCGTTCAGGTCGAGTCTTGAACTTCAACTAGCACTCATTCCGTCATACATGCCTACGGAGAGATTCCTTCGCCGTTGGCTATGGAAAGATCCATCCGTCGCCGTCGGGATCCGCAAAGAAGCAGTCATGCCGTCGGACAACGAGCCTATCAGGAAAATGAGGCTTGTTGTTGAAATTCATACTCTATGCTTTGGCGGTTTCGATTCGACTTTTATCTTCCAGGCACTTCAGCATTACCGATATATGTAAACCGTTACACGGAAGATGCAATATATCGACAGGCCATATGCATATTTCATTTGTCAGTCGACCGTATGTTTCGTATGTTTTTTTTGGGTGATCATTGTAGCGAAACCTGACGTGATATATTTCAGCCATCATACACCATGCCTGACGGGTTCAACAAGGAACAGTAAACGAAACGAATATCGAAAGAAGCAAGTGACGAACTGGCTGGCAACTGTCTGGAAAAACATTTGTGGGAAACTCCTTGCTCAGTAGTGGGATTTTCCATACATTTCACGTGTTTCATGTCTACCATGGTTGCAGCTGAATAACGGATTCTGAAATCAGCGATGAAATATGTATTTACTTGGGCAGCTCTGATAAGGCAACAGCCGCAGTGAGCGCAAGATGATCTTGGAAACGTCGTAGAGGTGAGTGCGATATGAGTGTAAGATGTTGATAGATTCTCAAGGTATTCCAAGAGTTGAGGGCTGTCATGGATAAGAAAAGTGAGAACATGGGAAACTGGACGGACCAGAATTTCATCGGTGAGCTGATTTCGTGTGGGTCAGAGGGGAGCTGGGACTCGGGAGGGCAAGGATATACATACGACAGACCACTACAACCCAATCGACTCCAATGAACACAGCTCGCGGAGATGGCAGCACCATGGTCCCTGCCACCACTTGAAATTGACGGTAGTTGCCGATATCCTCATTTTGAATCGGAACCGCATGGCTAGTTCGGCGTTCACCCAATCACCCACTGATGTGCTTCGCCAAATCCACTGTACACTGTTCTCATAGCTCTACACCCGCACGAGCTCAGAATATGGACCTAACGGACATCGAAAAATCATCGCTGAGACACTGACGAGCACACGGGTAGGCGTGCGAGGATGGAAGCGAGTTCCATTCGTACCCGCCCAACACCCACAATGTTGGCTTGTTCTTTTAGTGTCAACTTGGCCGTTCTGAGTTGCATAAAGTCGATCCTTTCCCCTCTTTTTTCCTTACACTGTCTCTTCCTGCCCTCACTCCATCGTACCTGCTTCCGATCGACAAGAACTGCACGAAGCAGTTAAGACACAGGTTAATCTACATAGGTATAATACATCCGGAACGAACGTCAAGGTTTAAATGAAACAAAAAAGAAAATGCTAGATGCATTTGTGCCTTGGGATGTTCTGAACTTGTGACTGGCCGACCGTGACTCGGATAAGGCTCCACATGACGTTAGTACCCACGTGTTGCTGCTGAAATCGGATGATCTACGTAACAATGGCTGGTGGCAGGCTTGTTAAAGGTGTGCTCGGTTTGCGAGTTAGTGTCTCAGACCAAGACGCCCCATCTGTGTGTGCCGCCTTTCGCAAACCCTTCTGCGCTCAAGGTTGACGGTGACGGCGATGACGTTGGCGAAAAGATTGCCACGGATGTTCCAGATGTGCAATCTTGACACAGCGACAGAGATCAGTCTGGAGCCATTGGGCTAAGCAGCGAGACAGAGTACGGAAGCTTTTTGTTCGGAGATGAGTTCGATAAACTGGTCGTTAGGCGAGATGGGGGGGGGCGGTCAGAAGGAAGGGAAGGAGGGAGGGAGGGAGAATTAAAGATGTGATTCGGATCGGTTAGCTTCCCGACTCGTGCGCCGGGTGAAGTCCCTGAGTATTAGTGCCACCTGGCAGTAAAGTTCCATTTACTTCGCAACACCTCAACTCATCCTTTACGGTTTCAATCCAACGTAGCATCCTTTCTTGTCATTACCCAACGAAGTTGATGGTCTGAGCGAATGATATAGTCAACGCTGAAGTCGACGGCGACAGCGATTCGAAATACGCACAAAAGAATTGTCCTGTCGACGAACGGAGGCAGCGGCAGAGACCCACGGGCCAACTAGAATCAGTAGACGAGGACATCGTCGTCCAAACACGTATCGAGCGATGTCGTAGGAAACTAGAATCAAAGTCAGTTCTTTTGCCACTGATTTGAGCCGACATCGTCACTCACAAGAGATTCAGATACCTGGGATCGTTCACGGATCCCTGAAAGAGTCTAAGCCAGAACACACTGGTGCGTAAAACATGTTTCAGGAAGCTCGCCGTGAGGCCTTCAATGAGGCGTCAACCCATGATGGGATAGCGGCTGACACGATGCCTTTGCGCGAATACCGGAGGGAACAAATATTTAGCACGATGCTTCACCCACTCGGTCATTTAATGGTTCAATGACCTGCTAAGTGTCGGCTAAGGGGGAGATCATATGCCATGATACCGAAGGAATGAATGATTCGAATTTCGAGTGGAGTCGATGATCAATATAATCCGATCCAAAGAGCACCTACTCTGCTCGTCGTGTAGTTGACAGGAATCAAACATAAATTACATGAGGCAGATGACATAAATCTACTGTAAAATAATTTAGCTGTCGTACTGGTCAACATTTGCTACCACGGTCCGCACTAGCACTCAATGCTGTGAGGTACCAGGAACGAACTGAAATATCTCTCTGCGTCCGCCATAGCTGTAGAGGGGACGATGGTCCCTATATATCCATCCGGACGAACGACCACGAGCGTGATCTCCTTGGGGTCAATCCCGAATCGCTCGTATGCACCTCCCCCATGGAGGTTTCTCCCATCCACGTCGTCTAGGAGGACCCTAACGGTTATATTCGATCAATTACCCACGACGACAAGGATGAACGAGATAGCACTCACTTCGACCAGTGAGGGCGGAAGAACTGCGGGACCGACAAGTG
>JBBPTK010000100.1:0-29611 GCA_038094135.1 Spongiforma cf. squarepantsii | reverse complement strand
GGGTGGCTGTACACCGGTTGCGACCGGTTGCAACCAGTTGCAACTGCAGTCTTTTTCCATCCAAACTGAGGCAACTGGCAACTGCAGTCCAGTTGCGATCAGTTGTGGTCCAGTCCAGTTGCCAGTCCTTTACCAGTTGCGCAACTGGACTTTAAAACACTATGGATCTCAACAACCAATCAGATCCAAAGTACATGAAGTTGAAGCCAATTGGACCATTGCTATAAAGAAAGGTCCTCCTCCTGCAAACTCCTGGAACCAACAATCTAAACCACAAACTTCTAATCATCCTAATCCCTCCAACCATAACTCCACCCCATGTGGAAGAGGCACCCCTTGTGGTAGAGGATTGCTGAAATCCAAGAAATCTGGCAAAGAAATGAATAGAAACTGGTTCCAAGTGAGACAAAAGGGAAAAGCAAAAGCAAACAAAGTTCAATTAGAAGAAGATGACACTTTTGCAAATGAAGTTGTCATGGGAGATCACACCATTTCCCCAATAGTCAATTTACCATCTCTGAGATTTCCAACTCTCAATGATGAGGTCCCAGGGGGACTATACAACGAGGCAGATGCCTTCCTAGATGACTACTTGGAGGATGGAGAAATGATACCTCAAGAGGATGATTATATGGTGGATGATACAGGTATGAATATGGCAGGACCTTCTTCACAGCCCTTTTAAAGGAGAGGCACCGACACACCTCCAATTCAGTGACCTCATTCATCCTGTGGAGATAAAAGGAGATACTACTAGGGTCACTCTGCTGAAAAAGCAAAAGAAAGAGAAGGGAAAAGCTACTTTTTCCATTGGTGGACTTACATCTTCTTCCCATAGTCACAACAATATCCATCAACTGCATATTGCCAACACCCTTCATAGATGATTTTGTCCACCTTGAACAAAACGACAGATATGCCACTGTGGCTAATGGATAAACATCACCACTGTATGGACCAGGAAAAGTGATCATTCAAGATCAACCAAACACTACCCTCATTCTGGAGGATGTCTGGTACATGCCTGATGTAGCACCTTTAATCAAGAAAGGATACAAATGCAAAGTTGAAAATGACACAATGTGTATTTGGAACACAGAGAATGCAATGGTCATACAGGCTTCTGCTTTGTGTCCATCAAACAATCTCCACTGGTTTCAGTCCAACCTGATCAAACCAGAAGTTGCTACACATTCTCTGATAAAAGAAGATTCTTACTCTCTTTGGCACAAACATCTCAGCCATATCTCCAAAAATGCAATATGCAACATATCCACACATACTCACAGAATACCAACACTAAAGATTCCTTTGCTTCATACACCTTGCAAAGGATGTTCCCTTGGAAAGATGACAGATTGCTCTCTCTGTCCTTCTGACAAGAGAGCTGATCAACCACTTGCTTTGATCCACACCAATGTTATTGGTCCACAACCTGTCCTTCCCAGATCCAAAGCTCACTATATCCTTACCATCATCAATAATTATTCTGGCTATGCCACTCTTGCTTTTATGCATGATAAAGCTGCTGTCTCACAACATGTTCCCACATTTTCAAATGGCTTATGAACCATACTGGCCTCTCAATTGCTGCTGTATGTTCAGATCAAGAAGGGGAATATCTTGGACAAGATTTACAATCATTCTTCAAATCCAACGAAAGGTTCAATAGAACCTTGATGGAAAAAGCCAAAGCCATGCAACAAGGAGCATGCATGCCACCATCATTCTGGCAAGATGCAGTCAAGACTTCCCTACACATCTATAACCATCAACCCATGAGGCAACTCCAATGGAAAACCCCCATTGAGAAACTGGAAGGAAAAATACCTGATGTTTCATACTTCAGAGTATTTGGAACTAAAGCATACATCTTCACTCCACCAGAACAAAGACCCAACAGACTTTCTCCCAAATTGGAAGAAATAATATTCATTGGATATGAAACCAACACAAAAGGTTGGAGATTCTGGTCCAACAAAAAATGAAGAGTTGTTATATAGTGTTTTAAAGTCCAGTTGTGAACTGGTTGCACAACTGGCAACTGGACTGGACCACAACTGATTGTGATAGGACTGCAGTTGCAGGTTGCCTTGTTTTGAAAATTGGCAACTGCATTTGCCAACCAGTTGCAACCAGTCTTGTGGGTGACCAGTTGCCTTGGGCTATGTAGTACATGACCAGACCTAGTTCCCATAATTTGTGTGGAATTGTAGATATTTATTTGCATTTTATAGAGACTGATCTATGAATTTATGACATACAAGACAAATGGACATCTCTCAGCTGTTTCCAGATGGATTTACTTAATTCTTGATTAATCTGGAAGCCAAGAGTCTTGGCTAAATTCGGTACAGCCACCGCTTAGCATGAAAACCAGTTGCAGACCGGCTATAGACCAATCTTTCAAATGACTGGTTGCAACCAGTCTTTAAAAGTCCAGTTGCCAATTACCATCCCACACTATGAACAAGCTTGTTGAGATTCACATGGCTTCAGTTCTCTTTGCATAGTCTCCAAAGTGGTATGAGAGTTGCATCCACTGAAATTACTATGGGCTGGACAGCACTCTAGAGTGCTTGAGAGCACCACATAGCTTCATAGTAACCCAGCTAGGTCCAGGATGGGGAGTGCTCTGCAGTGCTGGCCAGATACTAGTTTGCCATGGGCTGCTATGGAGCTATGGAGCTATGGAGTTAGGGGTCTATGGTTACTATGGATTGCTCTGGACCACTATAGATTACTCTGAACTACTATGAATATATAGACCTAGCTAGAATTGCTATTATAAGGTTACTTTGGAATATTATGAAGCTTAGGAGAATGATATAATAAAATCAAATATATATTTTGTACTACAAATAAACACTACAGTTACATACTAGTACATTTACATATATAAAATGTAAAACTAGATGAGATTAAGATCAACTTACCAAGTGAATAAGAAAAGGCTAAAAAAGCAATCAGAGAAAGTAAGTATCAAGATATATATATAAGATAAATAAAAGATAGGCTTACCAAAGAATGGATGGAAGTTTTTTTAAAAAAAGTAAGTATCAAAATATATAAGATAAATCAAAGATAGACTTACCAGAGAGTAAATGAAAGTTTAAGAAACCATAAAGGATAGATAGTAGATGATGTAGTGAAATGTTGAAGTGTGGAAAGGAGATGGTAGTGATTGAAGTGTGGGAAAGTTTTTGAACTGGGGCTGGGTTTAAATAGTTGAGGGCTGATGTAATCAACATAATAATACCATATAACACCAACTGGGAAAATTATGTCAGCAAAATACACCACA
This sequence comes from Spongiforma cf. squarepantsii, assembly GCA_038094135.1. Taxonomy (NCBI): domain Eukaryota; kingdom Fungi; phylum Basidiomycota; class Agaricomycetes; order Boletales; family Boletaceae; genus Spongiforma; species Spongiforma cf. squarepantsii. The sequence goes on along the minus strand of JBBPTK010000100.1, from coordinate 26,307 downwards.
AATTTTGCTAAGTCTTTCTACTACTATTTACACTTCTGTACACTTTTGACTACCTTTTGTACACTTTTTTTTACTACCCTTTTGTACACTTTTTACTACACTTTTTTGCTACACTTTTTGTCACACTTTTTTACTACACTTTTGGTGCACTTTTTACTACACTTTTGTACACTTTTTTTACTACACTTTTGTACACTTTTTTACTACACTTTTGTACACTTGTTGCTACACTTTTTACTACACTTTTTTGGTACACTTTTGGTACACTTTTTACTACACTTTTGTACACTTTTTACTACACTTTTTTGCTACACTTTTTGCCACACTTTTTTACTACACTTTTGTACACTTTTTACCACACCTTTGTACACTTCTTTACTACACTTTTTTGCTACACTTTTTTGCTACACTTTTTACTACACTTTCTGGCTGCACTTTGTATACACTTTGGATACACCTTCAGAACTCTTTTAGTCACACATCCATTGTTATTTTTGATTAGGAGAATAGTTATAGTTAAATTGGATTAGGATGTCTGGTAAAGTCACTAATAAAGTAATATAAAATATTCTATTCATAGATGTTTACTCTAAATTACTATGGAGCTATGGAGCTGTGGAGCTATGGAGCTTTGCTTACTATGGGTTGCTATGAGTTACTATCAAGTTATGCAGCTATGCAGCTTTGGTTGTTATGGGTTGCTATGGGTTGCTATGAGTTACTATGAGTTACTATGGACTATCTGTTTTGACACAGCCACATTGCTGGGGTGCTATGGAGCTATGTACTCCTTTGAGTTGCTATAGATTGCTATGGATTGCTATGAGCTTACCAATCCTCTTAGGACTTCATAGGACTCCTTTCTCCACATTCCCATACCTCTTCCTGACCTTCCTAGACCCATACTGCCTCTTTGGGGATGAGCAGACTCGCACCCCTACTATAGGTCTTGACCCCTCAGTCAAGATCTTCATTTTATAGCATTTCACTTTCTCCATCTCCTGCAGCTCTTTCTCATCTGCCATGTCCTTGTTCTGAATCCCAACGTTCAGACTTTCCTTCTCATCCACATCCACATCTGCATCTGCCTCTGCCTCCATCTCACCTTCACCCTCTACCAGTGATATGCTCACTACAACTTGCAACATCACTAAGCCACCACCACTGCTGCTTTCGCATAAGTGACACTTTGCTGGGGGCTGGTTTTCATTTGTTTTGGATGCATTCCTCTTTCATTTCTGTGCTTCTTGATGCTGATTCTTCTTTTCACACACATCATCGAAGTACTCTTTCTCTGCAAACAAAATTGCTGTTCCCTCAAGATTGCAATCTCTTACTGCACAGCCCCATCACTGCCAAAGTGTTGACAATGAACATGACACATGCCACTGGATGACAAGGTGAATATCTGGTATATCCATTCCCTAGAAGTGTCACAGTAAGTTAGGGTCTTGTCTCCTTTAAACAACTCACCGAATGCCTCTTGAACTGCTACCACCACCATCTACCTGTGGGAAAGTCCCACCTGCCCCCAAACATACTTGCCCCAGGGATGCTCCATGTGACATCCGCCTCACTCAGGTGGGGAGGAGATTCCACTCTTTCCCCCAGGGCACCTTCTCCCTCCGCTACTCCCCACCAGCCCTCCCACAGTTTGTCTCCCACTTCCTCCACCTTCACCCACCCACTTGGTCCTGGACGTCCAGTCTGGCCGTAGCAAGGGCGCCACCAGAACATCCGCCACCTTCTCTATAGCCTGTCTAAAGGATGCCCCCCGGGCTGTCCATTGGATGGTCTCCACCTTCCATGCCTTCAAGGCACATCTGGCCCCCCCTGCCTTAGATGTTGAGACTGGCAAAGTCAAGCTGGGCATTGTCTGGCTCTTCCAGAACAACATGCTTGTGCACGTCTGTGCTTGCTTGTCCCCTGCTCCCCCTCCAGGCCCTGCTCCTGCAGTGGCTGCCCCTGCCCCTCTGTCTCACCTTCCCCCCCCTCCTGCACCCCCTGACCCTGCACTACCTTGGGGCTCAAGGCAGAAATTGCAGAGCTCTGTGTGGAACTTGCTGCTCTGCAGCTTCAGGTGACTAACCTGCTCCTTTGATCCCCCCCCTTCCTCCACAGGCATCCCCCCCTCTTCCAGCCTCCTCCCTCACTGCCCCTACTGCAGTCCCACTTGGGCCTCACCCTGCCTCCCCCTCTATGTCCTCCTCCTCCATCTTAGTGGCTGAGTCCCCCCATGCTCACCCCTCTCACCCATGGCTTCAACACACCCTGGACAACCCCCACTGTCCAGCTTTTATGAAATCCATCAACTCATCCATGGCACCCATTTTCTCTCAATGGCTTCCTGAAGACATCCCCCAAGCTCTCATGGTCATCTTCTCTGATGCTCCCTCCCTATATGTTGGAATTGACAGCAATGGCGATCTCAGCGTCGGGTATAAGGCCCACCGGGGCTCTCTGACAGTTGCTGTCATCCTGCAGAAGAAGGGTCTCCACCCTTCCATCACTAAACTGAGCCTCCTGCTCCACAATCTCCCCACAGAGGAAGACAGTGACAGCAAGAGCTAGAGCCCCCCTTCATATCCAAGCTTTTGTGCTCCACCCCCACTGCCATCCTAGCGCACATGATGCTGTCTGCATGCAAACTAGGTATCGGTAGCTACCCCCCCCCTGACCTCTGTTCTCCTTTGTAGCCCCACTCTTCCTTCTTCGCTAGTTTTACAGTCAACCTAATCTTTCTGCATCCAGGAGTCTGTGCTCTCCACCCCACTGGCCCCTTTTTTGGGGTACCTGCGAATATCTATTGACTCCCCCACGTCTTGTTGTCTACTTTTCTTTACTATGTACCTACCGCATGTACCGTCCATCTATAGGGCAATGCCCTTGAGGACGTTAAGCCAGGATATAAAAAAAAAAAAAAAAAAAAAACAACTCACTATCCTGAATGATTCTGTTGTACAGAGGCCCCATCTCTCCCCTGCTGCTAATGCAGCAACCTGAGTCTTCTTGAACTCATCCAACAACTCTGAGTTGAACCATATGATCCTATCATGTACTCCAGGAGGTAAGCGACTCTGCAGAACTTTGCTGCACTGATAGAGTCCTGAATAGCATCGAAGAAGATCAGAAATTTGGGAGGAGCAGGGGATTCTTCAGTGAAACCCTCTGGAATGAGAAATCCAAGGTTTGCATATGACAAGAGGGAATGATTGATCTTTCTGACACATAGATATAGGTTTGGACAATCAGTTGACACACAAATTGTCACCAATTTCTCTGATCATATGTGAAGCCCTTTCTTGATCTCAGTGAGAGCATCTGGCATTAGGGTTGCTGATGTGATCATATAGGGAACATGCTGTGGCAAACTGTAGTGCAAGCAGTGTAGTTGTATTCTGGGCAAAAATCTCCCCAGGTCAAGATACAGTGGGCTTCATTGAATATGAAGCTGACAATATGTGAAATGAAGATGGATAACCGAAGTAACCTCTCAAACCCCCCTCCAGGTCTCATTAGTTGCTCTGGGCTAACAACAACTGCATGGTACTCCAGGTTTTCAATTGCCTGAAGAAAATTGTATTTAAATTGGTTGCCCTCATGTGTGTCAAAAGAAAGCTTACTAGAAAGTTCTCTCAGGTGGTAGTTTCTGCATTTATTGCAATACTTTGAATTCCAGCTCTTTGTAGGGATTTGGCATTCTATTCCCCTAATTGGTTGAATGGTGTAACAACAATTTGTATACCCATCAGATGAAGCAGCAGTGGCAGCCAGAAAGTGAGTGTTTTCCTCATACCAGTGCCAGCAATACAAATGATGTCCCTGTCTTGCCTTAGAAAAGCATCTGCTACCTCCAGCTGCCATCATGGTGTTTTCTTGAAGACTTCTTTGGCTCTCTTGCAAATGACAGAGAGACTTGGTGGACTCAGGCTATCAGAAAGTGGTTGAGACATATGCCATGGGCATGTTCAATACTGACACATCAAACTCAATTATGCCATACTCATTTACAAGACCTACAAAATAATTACAGTAATACCTGTATGTTACAAAAGAGATACTGATATGTTTTCAAAGACTGCTGGAGCCTGCCATCCTGGGGTGAGTCGGACCAGTGTGGCTGATGATGTTTACTGATGTTTTATTCCAGCCGCTGCTGGAGAGGTCGAGGATTAAGGTTGTGCTGTCTTTGTAATATTTCTGTCCGGCCTGTAGGATATTGCCTCAACCTCTCCAGCAGAGATGGGAAGGAGCCTGACTTCCATCCAGAAAGGGGCTGCATTCACTACTGCGAAAATAATTCCTAAAAAGGAAAGTCATTATTTCTTTTTGGTATAAGCAGAAAAGTTGTAGCCCCTGTTTTTCTGATTCCAATTGTGCAACAATCTAATCAATCTGATCTATCTGGATGAGATATGATCAAATGTTTCAAGCAAAGCTGACAATATGAAGCTTCTGATTGGTCAATAAAAATGGCTATGCAAATTGACTGCTTTCATAATATGCTTATTTAAAGCTGTCATACACTGTTTTCTCCACCTCTAATATTTTCAATCTCAGACACTATTATTTCAACCCAGATAATTATATAATAAATATTAATTCAACAGTGCCACTAATAGGGGTGTGCTTCTAAATAAGTCACTAAGTTGCCATGGCATTCATCAAGTGGTTCTCTAGTAGTTGCCATCAAATTTTGGTCAAAAACTACAATATGGGCTGAATCAGAGATAGGAAGAAGAAAACACTCACCCTTGATCAATCCACTCAATAAGAATGCATTTCTGTTCATTAATGATAATGTGATTAGAATGATGAAATTGTTGTCAAAGTAAATGGTCAAAATGAGAATTGAAAGATCACATAAGTGGAGGATTAAAATAAGGAGTTCTCGCCCGTATCACACCAGTATTATGAATCCTATTAGGAATTATAGCATTTGAGACATGAAACATCTGTGTCTGTAAAGGCATGTTATAGTGTTCCAACCTCATGATCTTGTATGCATGACCATGAATAGGAGTTGGTTCCTCATTGCCAGAATGTTGAACTGGGATGGCTAACCCTGTGCCTTCAAAAATGGATGCTAGACTCTCTCCCTCATATGCAAAAGTGTTGACATCATATGGGAGGCCAGTTTTGACAGATGAGAGGATGACCAGGCAAACAACTCTGGGAGAATCATAAAGACATTCTCAAGGTAGTGGATTCTCGTAGTTCAATTGCAGTAGAACTGGGATTCAAACTTGTAGGTCTGAAATCATGATCCTGTCTATGTTCTGATAGAGACATCTTGTTTCTAGAGCATATTCTGGGGTCAGAGGTGGTACTTGGATTGGATCCATGTGCCAGAACATGATTCCTTCATCTTCCAGTCTGAGGAGGGTTGGATGACGATGGTCCAGAATGTGAAATGCAAGGAAGCAGATGAACATCCAGTTCTACACCCCCTTTTGATTCTGACTCTGATTCCAATGTTGCTGAAGTAAGTGACAACAAAGAAGTAACACTTCACCTTTCTCATCAGCTTTCTGACACCTCAATCCCTAGAACCCCTACTCCAGCATCACCTTACCCTATTACCCAAGCAGAACAAATCTTTGATCTGCTCTTTCAACCACCATATCCAGTGGTGTTTCAAAGTCCAGTTGCAACTGGTAGTGCAACTGACAACTGAACTAGACTGCAACTGATCACAACTAGACTGTAGTCATGAGTTGTCTTGTTTTGAAAAATTGGTAACTGCAGGTGCCAACCAATTGCAACTGGTCCTTTTGGCAACTGGCTGCCTTGGTCTTTGTAGCACATAATCAGATCTAGTTCCTATGATTGTTGTCAAATTTTAGGTATTTATGTGCATTTTATAGGGACTATGAATTTATGACATGTGAGACAAAAATGGCCATATCTTGGCTGTTTCTAAATGTTGCCACTTAGCATGAAAACTAGTTATAAACTGGTTGTAATCAGTTTTTATCAGTCCAGTTGCCAGTTGCCTAATTAGGAAAATTCCAAAATAGGTTGCAGTCCAGTTTCCTTCCAAATAGGGGAAAAAACCAGACTGGACTGGACTTTAAAACTTGTCTCTAGAACCCATAACTTCTAAACCAGTCAACCTTTGTCTTGGTACTTCAGAAGATTTCAATGGATCTTATGCTAAGTCCATTGAATGGCTCACCATTGTCAGAATCTACCTCCTGATCAATGCTGATATCTACAACACTGATGCCAAACAAATTGGCTATGCTCTCTCCTTCATGAAGAAGGGATTGGTGCTTATCTAGGCCTTCATCTTTTGGAGGAAAGCTCTGAAATCTAAACCTCTGAGGTTTGGAACTGTTGCATACACTTACCTTGTACACAACAAGCTGAGAATGCCAACTATGATTGGATTAGATAAAATATATAATAAATACAGTTATAGATAAAAGCTTGACTGGAGTTCCAATATAATTAGGTTCTCTTGGCCATTTTCCACCATTTGTCATGACCATGATATCTCTGCTCCATTCACAGATAACTCCACTCTGACTTTAGATGCCTTCACTTCTATTCTGCTCTGCTTTTACCCTATCTGTATTTAGTTCCTCTTTCTTCTCCAACTCTGACCTCTATTATATAATACATGACCTCAATATTCACTTACCTGGTTGCCAGTCTATTGGCAACTGTGCTTTCTCCTCTGTCATCATTTCCTTTGTCATCCTCTGGTTATCCCTTCATCCATACACAGCCTTTTAGTCATCCTCTTCATTCTGTATTGCCTCTGTCTCCTTAGTATATAAGTTCACTCTTGTCTGCACTATGTCCCTTAGTCTGAATATTGTAATTCCCTTGTAGTCTATTCCTCTCTGCTCAATCCAGTTCCTTTTCCTCTGAACTCCACCCTCCAAAATACAAGGATCAAGACCAGACAGGGCACAGCACTCTGCCTCTGAGTCACTAAAGCCAAAGTCCTCACCAACCTCCAACCTGCCTGATCTCCACTTTTGGTCAGACTAGCAGAGTCAGAATGATCCTGATAGCATTGCCATCATTTGTGCCTTGGTAATTGGATCAATCTAAATCAACTATAGTCCTACTTGCATCCTCAGTAGCTTATACAGTATAATCTACTACCATCATCCTTGCAGCCTCTTACCTCACAGGTTATAAGCCCCATCTTGTGTTTATTAGGCAAGCAAATTATTGACCATTTGTAACTTACAATAGTTTTTATTTTCTTTGCTATCTTTCTTCTTTGTGATGTCTGATACATCCAGTCCTGGTGTGCAAAATCCAGCTACTAATGTTCTGTTCCTGAGTGTATCTAATGCAGGTAATCCTATGGTTGTCAGTCCCACCCCTACCAATCTTGGCACTCTGTCTTTATATAAAATTGATCCACTCAATGATGATAACTGGGATGTATGGAAGACTCAGATGACCAATTTGCTTTGGTTGCAGTGTCCTTGATCAAGTAACCATGCACACTTCTCCTCCAGAGGATTCTGTCACCTTAGCTGAGTGGATCTTAAATTGATACACAAAATCAAATAGTGTTTTAAAATCCAGTTGCCTATCAGTTGTGCAACTGGCAACTGGACCACAATTGTGGTTGCAGATCAGTTCTTACCAGTCCAGTTGTAGTTGCATAGGTCAATTGGACCTCTAGGCTCTGGTTGCAACAAGTGTACAGCCACCACCTATGTATAATACTATATATAATAATATTCTGGAATTTTTTCAAATTTTTTTGAGCCATATATGACTGAAATATAGATATATACCTTTCAAAAATAACATGTTGGTTGAAAATAATCATATCTTGGCCATTTCTTGGTTGATTTACAAAATTATTGGATCTAAAAATAGCTAAGGGTCCTATCTAACTTTTGTTTGACCACCAGAAAGCTTAATGCCCATGAGAAAGGGGTGTTAGATGTTATGATTTCTACCTTGTGGCTATACTTATTTCTTCTGCTCTTCTCTCAGCTATGCCACAGCCTTGTTACTTTTGTTTCATGCATGTATCATCTTCTGATCTTCTCTTGGCTATACCACAGCCTCATTCCTTGATGCTTCACATTGACATACTTCTCTTGGCTGTACCACAGCCTTATTACTGCTATCCCATTCCCATTTCTCCCATATATATAAACCCTACTTGAGCAGTCATGTACCTTAGCTTAGACCTCCCAGGCTTTCACCTGGAATCCCATCTCTGCTCACTCCTTGAACCCCTTTGTCCCCTTGAGGTGCCCTGTTCCACCATAGAACAGTAAGTCTTTGAACCTTGAACCTTTGACTTTGATCCTTCCAGTGTCCTGGGTGCTTATCCTGCCTTGATGTGACTCTTCATGAGATTCTCAGCAGTGCCAAGCATAACAAAAGATCTAAGCTCCTTTTTTCTATGCCTGTCATTGGATAGAGCCTCCCACCATTTCTTCTCAATGACCCACTGCTCACTCTCCTTGGAGTGCTCATTGCTCTCGAAACCCTAGACCTTTGGATGACTCTTCTACAGAAAGAGGTCCTACTCTTCAAATCCCCAATTCTTTTGACTTTGACCCAGGCATCTCTCTTGACACAGAAGAGGACAATCACACTACTTTAAATATTGCACATTACTTGTCTGCTGCGACTTCCCAGATAGTAAACTCCACCATTGTTCACTCTGATCATCCAGACTGGATGAATCTTTGAATCACCACCTTGACCCCCATCTCCACTGACCACTATGTCTTCCTTGAAACCCACCAAACTTCATCTCAGAGTTCCTGGAGACTTCAATGGCTCTTACAACAAGTCCATTAGCTGGCTAAGCTGCTGCAGTCAGGATCTACCTCACCATCAATAAGCAAGCATATGATACTGATGCTAAACAAGTGGCCTATGCCCTTTCTTTCATGAACAAGGACCTGCCCTCAGCTGGGCTGATAACTGTCAAGCTGAAGTCCTCAAGAAATACCCACCCAACTTTGGAACCATGACCACCTTCATCAAGAAGTTCAAAAAAGCCTTTGAGCACATTGATACCAAGAATAACACCATTGTATGGCTCAATGTTACTTGTGTAGGAAAGAACCTACCCCTCATCACCTACATTGCCAAGTTGAAAAACAAGGCTACTCTCAGTGGGATCTCCAATGCCCACACTCTAATTCATTACTCCTAAATTGAAATTCCTCTACCCCTCTCCCAACAAATCCATCACATGGAAAAAATTCCTACCACCATCAAGGAGTGGTACACCAAGGCTGCTCTCTTCCAAGCTCAATAGAAGAGATTCGAGACCATCATGAAGGCTAGGAAGAATCCCTCTGTCTTCCACACTGCTCTTCAAACTCCTCTCACTTTGCCTCACCTCCAAAAAGAAGCATGACCCTGATGCCATGGATGTTGATATCATCAAAGTGTCCAAGCTTACTCCTGAGGAATGCAAATATTGCCATGAAAAGGGGTCATGCTTCCACTGCTGCAAACCTGGACATCTATCTACTGCTTATCCCAACTTCCCTTCCACCTTCAAAAAGGACTCCTCACTACAAGAAACCCTCCACTCTAAAGATGACCAAGATCAGGAAGTTGAGAAGAGTGGTGATGAGTCTACTGTGGATGTTGCTAATGTAAATTTCTCAGATTTTTGAATCATTGAAGGGCTTTGTTGATGCAAGTCTCCTCTGTCTCTTCTTCTCATGTACTTGTAGCAGATAAGATCAAGAAATTGATTCATATTCCCTTGTCTATCTGCTCCTCAACCAAAGACATTGGCTCTCATAGACTCCAATGCTATGGTTAACTGCCTCAACTATGCCTTCACCAAGAAATACTAAATTCCCCTTGTCCGTCTTGACAAAGAAATCCCCATTTGAAACATTGATGCTACCATGAACAAAAATGGTAACATCAAGTTCTCTGCCATCTTCCTCCTTGACATTGTGGGAATTTGTCAAATGACCACCTTCCACGTCTTGCAATGTGACAATGAAAGCCTCATGCTTGGACTTCCCTGGCTACAAGGTGTTAACCCCACCATTGACTGGATGAAGAAGTCTCTCTCTCCTTTCCTGTCCCCAAGCAAGCCTCACCATTCTCTCCATCATCCCCCCTCTGCTCCATCTTGAAAAATCTCCCAAACCATCTTTTCATCCAGATGGTTGATACTGACCCCATTGTTGACTTGAAAATATTTGACTATCTTCACTAAAACTTGGGCCATCAATGCCCCCACATAGCTATCAAACATCTCACTGTAGATCAAATAGTGAGGTGTGGTAAATGCTTTGCTTGAACTACCCCCCAGGGGTCCTTGTCCAAAAACTCATCACTGCCACTGAGCTTGCCATTGCTGCTGAGAAAACTAAATCCAATAAAACCTTGCTGATTGAATATGCTATGTTCTCCTCAGTTTTCTCCAAGGAATCCACTGATTATATTCCCCCTTCCCATCCATATGACCATGAAATTAACTTAAAAGACACCTTTATTCCAAAGGATGCCAAGCCTTATCTGCTCACCCCCAAAGAATCTATTATCACTAATGCTTTCATTGATGAAAACCTAGCTGCTGGGAAAATCTGTCTTTTGTCCTCCCCACAGTCTTCTCCATTCTTCTTTGTCAAAAAGAAGGATGGTGGCCTCCACCTCTGCCAAGACTATCAAGGCTATCTTAACAAACACACTGTCCACAATGTGTACCCTCTCCCCCACATTCCTGATCTCATCAATCACCTCAAGGGAGCCAAACTATTCACCAAGTTTGACATCCAATGGGGGTATAATAATGTTTGTATCAAAGATGGACATCAATGGAAAGGTGTGTCAGACTTACTTCTAGACCCTTATCATATCACCTTGCACTTGCCTTACTCATGTGCACTATTATGTAAACATAGATAAACAACTTTCAACAGTTCCTCCTTCTCATTTCACCTCATGAGTGTGCACTGAGTCCATATCTTGCCTAGCTTGTATAGGTTATGAGCTCTGAGCTCATTCACTTGATCTAGGCAGAACCACATGACTCATTGACACTGTATTCAGTTAAATGCCAATTGATCCCAGTCCAGCTGCATATATTCACCTTGTGCACTGTGCACCTTATCCCCCTCATTCAATGGAAAAATTTGACCATATATGTGAGCTTACTAGGGCAGAAAACTACCTGCAATGGAAGAAGCAAATGAAACTTGCACTTGAAGGGGAACAGTGCTGGAACAAGTGCAGCTCTGGCACTGACCCCCTTAATCTCACCAACTATGTCACTTCTCAGCCCATATCCATTGATCCCTGCAGCTCCCACATCTATGGAAATCATGGCTGTTCATACCTGGCTTGCTAGGGATGCTCAAGCTAAGGTTTAATTAATCACAAGATATCTCCTGTTGTTGCTTGTCTTCTGGATGAAGATCTGACTGCACATGTCCAATAGGACCTCTTAGCCAGTCAATTTGCTCACAGAGATCTGCTCTCTCAGTATGAGCTTTGTGCTCACATCCACTCTTTGGAGAAAATGAAGGATGCTGACAATGCTGCTCATTATGTCACTGTATTTGAAGATGCACACCATCACTTTCTTGCCATGGAAGTTTCCTACACCACAGAGGAATCCATTTTTGTTCTGCAGGGACTCCTGGAGGAGCTTGAATGGCAGATTTGTTGTGAATTTCTATTTAACAGGCTATCTAATCATGCAAGCACATTGTCCTTGTCTGTTTTATTGTCAGCTTCCTCATCATTGTCCTCTTTGTCATCAGCTTCTTCATCACCAGCTCTTCATTCACCTTTCCTAACACATGCAAATTGCTTTCTGAGAAGGCTTGCAGCCTTGTTGGTCATCGTAGGCTAGCTGGACCTGGCTTAGAATATGCCACAGTGGCTCATTGCAGCCTTTTCAAACCCATGGTCATGTTTTGAACCCATGGTCATGTTCTTCAGGATGACCAACTCTGAGTCTCCTGCTATGTTCCAAAGTTTATGAATGACTCCTTCTGTGATATGATTGCTGAAGGATGGCTGGTCATTTATATGGACAGCCCACTCATCTTTTCCCCTGACTTAAAACTTCATGAGGAACATACAAAACATGTTCTCCAATGCATGCAGGAGCTAGATCTCCATCCCAAACTGGAGAAGTGCACCTTTGCCACCTCCTCTGTCAAATACCTTGGGATGATCATCTGCTCTGATGAAGTTGCCATGGACCCCACCAAGCTGTCTGAAATTCAAAATTGGCCTAAACCCACATTGATCAAAGAAGTTTGCTCCTTTCTTGGTTTCACCAACTTCTACTGCCAGTTTATCCCCAATTTCTTCACCCTTGTTTGACTCCTCCTTGATCTTCTCAAGAAAATTCTACTTGCCTGTGGGGTAAGACCCAATCTTCATGCTTCCAACAGCTCAAAGACTTCCTTTTCAAACCTGTCCTCTCCATTCCTGATCATTCCCCACCATTTGCCATCACCACCAATGCCTCAAAATTCACTTCTGGAGGTATTCTCCTCCAATCCAACACCAATGGTCAATGGCACCCCTGCTTCTACCTGTCTCAGACCTTCTCCCTTGCCAAGCAGAATTATGATATCTATGATTATGAACACCATCATCTGGGCCCTCAAATTTGGTGACACTATCTCCATGACTCCATATTTCCCATCCAGATCCTTACCAACCATAAAAACCTTGCATATTTCCATCAACCTAAAAATCTCAACTGTTGTCAGGCACACTGGCTCCTCAACCTAGCCAACTTTGACTTAAAACTTATCCACATTTCCAGGAAACAACTCACTGACCTTAACATCCTCTCTCATTGCCCCAATCTTTGCCTGGATGATTCTTCTGATAACTCCTCAGTCACTCTACTATCTGAATCCCTCTTTGTTAAACTCATTGACATAGCCCTTTCCAACCACATCTAAGCCCAGTCCTCCACATCTGACCCTCTTGTCCTTGATACCCTCCAAGCTCTCCAGAGTAATATTCCTCCTAAGTTCTGCTCTTGTTGCTTGTCTGAATGGTCCTTTGATACTGATATCCTTTGCTACAATGGCCATGTCTATGTACTGCCTAACCCTGACCTTTGCCATTCCAGTCTTCTCCTTTCACAACCACCCCTCTGCCAGTCACCCTGGTTTTCTTAAAACATGCCAACTCCTCTCTCATGAATTTTGGTGGCCTGGCCTCATGACTTCCTCATTTCCAACTGTGGCTCAGTTCACCTCTGTCTTTGCCAAGGAGTTAGTTTGTCTCACTAATTATAAACTTGCCCTCTCTACCACCTATCTTCTCCAGTTTGATGGAGAAACTCACCATGTTAACTAAGAAATTGAAACCTTCCTTCATATCTATTGCCATGATAACTTCACTTCCTGGACCAACATCTTGTCCTCATTCAAAGTTCTCATTGCTCTCTCCCAGAGATCATGCAGTATGACATATTTCCCTTGGACAAGATTTGTGCTACCTGAGCAAATTTGGATTGGCAGGCAAAGCTGTTGATGTCTCATCCGGCAACCTCATTCAATTCTTGTATAGGAGACAAATCTTTTGTTGTGCTTAGTTTGATAATCCTGACTTTGGAAGCTGAGCTGGAGGAACTGGGTCACAATAATGCCAGGCTGAAAAATGAGCAAAAATGACTGGACAAGAGTGTCATCAACCTCTCACTTACATAAAAAATGAAGGAGAAGAATGATTGTACTTGGTAACCCTCTGTGGCCTTGATTATGTGTGCCCATGTCATAAAATCCTCTTGGCCTGGAGATAGAAAAACCATAACATCAAAGATCCTGAATCATTTCCATTCTCAGATCTGAATTTTGCCAGATTTATATCTTGAGATTGGATGATCGGATTGATGTGATTAGTAGCTCAGATTCTCACATTTACTCTGTACTAACGCCAGTACCACTGCTAACATCATGATCGAGTAGAAAGTGATCATTTGGGTATGTATTTTGAGATCTAAGAGAAAAACTTAAAACACTCATATCTCGACGAGATCTCACTGATTTGCAAAAGCAATTGAACCGTGGGAATGTGTAGTATATTTCAGACACCTAAAAGACCAATCAAGACCAGTTTTCATCTGTCCAGGTTTGGTCTTTGCTGTTTTGGAATTTTCCTGCAACTGGACCGGACTTTAAAACACTATTTGCAACCTGGGCAACAGTGTGGCTCCACCCCAAATTAGCTGCATTCTTGCAGGAGCCACCAGAACTATGCAGTGGTGAGGGAGTAGGGTGTCCTGGTGTTGAATGTGCAGCCATGCTGCCAAAAATAAACAGTGACAAATTCTGGTCGAATTCAGTCAATCCATGGCAAAATATTTCTCCACACAACACCAACCTTTTTCACCTGCTGACATGGAGTCCAGCATGCAAGGTGAAGGGTGAATTGAGTAGTCTGATGCCATGACCTTGTTTCACAGCTGCATCAGCCCTGGTAGGTGGAGACTGAGGGAACAATTAACATGACCAGTTTGTTGGATCAGTGAAGTGTAAAACACACTTGGATTTCCCTGTTTGCTCTCAAACAAGTAAACTGCTCCCCTGCCCTGGAAGTCCTCCTCTCTCTGTGTTGACCTTCAGATGCCACATCCTCTTGGTTTGTTCCAACATTGCCACCTTTGGCAGAACATAGCTTGATGAACTCTGCAGGTCACAGTTCTCCATACCTTTCTTCAGAAGAAGGGATGTCCTAGCCACCTGTGAACCTGCAGAAAGCAATGGTGCCTCTCCACTAGAATAGGAAGATTCTTAATGCTTTTTTTCTATTAGTCTGACATCTGTGAGCTTTCTCAAGACCATGTCCATGATGCTGTCTGCCTGTGATCCTCGACCCAGTGGCATTTCTCCCAACTTCTCAAGTTTCACAATGTTTTCTGCAGTCAGGCCAATGGCAGACAACTTGTTCATTAAAAGATCAATGACCATCTCAGAGACCTGAGCAGAAAATTCCCCTGTATCCAGGATCTTCCAAGATGAGGGTAATCTTTCATTAGAAGAATGCATGGATTGAGAAGGATCCAGATATCCCTCTGCAAACAACCTGGGCAACTGCACCAAGCAGGAAATTATGGAAAGTGTAGAACACATTCTATAGCAGCCAATGAAAGGGAGGCAGATAATACTCAAGGATGGAGTAAGTACTTACTTGGGTGGGGTGAGAGTATAAGACTTGGAGGTTAATAGGAGGGAAGGAAGAAGTAAAAAACCTTGATAAAGACTGAGGACATGATGTTCTATTCTTTACTACAGATACATGTTTATGTATCCTATCTCTTATAACGAATAGAATAAATCCAATCTAGAATTGAGTTAAGGTTAATATCAAATATTAAAATATACTCAATTCTCAACACAAATACATGCTCAATAAAGGTGTGAATGCTCCTGAGCCCGAATGGCATGCGCTGTGTGTGGAGATCCTAGCAGTGGTCACATTTGGTAGTCTCTTCCAATGGTGGATTAGATTGGACCAGTAGATCATGAAGAAAAGTGAAATAAAAGTGTAAGCGGAAATCACCAAAACTATCAATATATGCATTAGTGCTGAAATAAGTAATAGTGAATTTCCTGCTATGGGTCTAGCATACCATTGATATCTTGGAGAGAAGAATTATACATTTCAAGCGCTATAGCTGAAAGCCAACATATCAGTTGCATGATATCCTATTAGATGATCCACAATGGTTTTTGCAAGTGCATTGATATTTGTCTTCCACAATGTTGCTCCGAGGCCAAACTGTCAAATAAAAGAACTTCTTTCCATGTGACATGTATTGTGCATACAACCCAATGCTCACTGTGTGGATGGTGTATGAGAAGTACTCATATAGATTTCTGCCAGTAATGTGTCTTGCAGCTGTTTCGCCATAACTTGGCATCATCTGCAAAGCTTCTAACCCACTGCAACATATATGTTGAAAAGATTGCTATGGAACAGGACATTGGAAATAATATGGAAAAGCAATGATGAGGGCGAGATGTATGTCATTCTCATTCATTACTACTGCCCCAGCAGTTCACCAGTCCAACACTCACACTCAAGAGGGGACAGTTGATGATCCCATCATCATCAGTAGCAACGAATCTGACAAGGAACAACCAACTGAGATCAGGGGCACACAGCATCACTTGACTACTGACTTCAAGGTGTGTTCACCATGGGTCCACTTTTCTCAATGATAACAGCAGTTGTATCACAGAGTTGGAGGAAAGCAGGCAGAGGCAGAGGTGGGTGTGAATGCAAGTGGTGAGGGCCAGGCATGTGGTATATACACTTCCATGCTCAAAAATCCTCATTCTCATTCATTTATTGCCCTAGTAGTTCACAAGCCCAACACTTGCACTCAACAAGGGATGGTCAATGACCCCATCATTGTCAGTAGTGACAAATTTTAGAACTAAGACAAGTTATGACAACCTCCAATGAAAGATCATCTTTCAGCTGCACAATGCCTAAGTACCATGCTCTCAGACCTACCCAGAACGTCTGAGACCATCAGTGATATTCAGCTGGAGCTGGAGGTGGATAAGGTAAGTGCACTTGGCACTGTGCCTGATCCAAGGAACAATGCTCTGATATGCCTTGGGATTTCCAAGGGAGGGGTATGGGGCTCCATATGCTACCTAGTTTCCCCATTCAAGAGCATGTGTAT
This sequence comes from Spongiforma cf. squarepantsii, assembly GCA_038094135.1. NCBI lineage: Eukaryota > Fungi > Basidiomycota > Agaricomycetes > Boletales > Boletaceae > Spongiforma > Spongiforma cf. squarepantsii. The sequence goes on along the minus strand of JBBPTK010000100.1, from coordinate 9,662 downwards.
GAATCATCACTGGAGTCAGCATGCCACAATTATGCCAATCATGATGAATGGCAAGTAATATCTCATCAGAAAGGAAGGGTAGTAAGTTGTGCTGCCCTGTTGATCAGTGTGAGCACTCCTATACAAGGAGGGAGGCATTTTTCAAACATGTCAAGCTGGGTCACTGCATCACAAGTGATCCTTCAATTCCGTCACCATTCATTGCCAATGGCTTCACCAGAGCAGAACATTCCCAGGCAGTGGTGTTGAGAGCGAAGTGCTTGATAGGAGTGGTACAACCAGTAACTGATGAAATCTGGGGGCACACTGGAGTCCACAGTGAGCAACTAAGAGCTCCTAAAGTGTGAGAGTCGGATGGTGATAACTAGAAGTAGATTGGAGCAGTAGTAGATCATGCATAAAAGTGAAAGAACAGTAGTGTGAGAGTGCGAAATCACCAAAACCAACAAAAATGGCAGCTATGATCCAGCAGACATAGATGAGAAAACTGAGTAAACTTCTCCTTATTAACATTTGACTCCCCATAGTCAATTTATCTATTCAGCTTTTCTCATCATTCTAGCCCGTTGTGCTCGCCTTATCTCGAAGATATTGGCTGATGTGGCTGTTAGTTGTTTTCCATTGATTAGCATGTTCGGAGTCCACACTTTAGGAGCTCTTATTTGCTCACTGTGGACTCCAGTTTCATGTTGGTCGATTGCCTGTATCTTTTGGGGTATTCCCTGGTTGGTATGGGCCTGAGTATGCCATCTTATTATGACCTCAGTGGTGATGTGATTTTGTCTGGAATTTCAGCTGGACTCACTGGAGCCTTTACACCGAGGGCCTTTTTTTCCATGGTACACTGCAAGCACCTTACCTGAACACTGGGTGTGCGAATCCACAGTGTTCAATGTGCACATATTCACAGAAATCCTATTCAATATCCAAGCTTCATAAAGAATTACATATTGACTGAATTCTTACAATTATCCCTGAAAACAAGACAAGTTATTCAATAGGATTGATCAGTAACTTAATGCTCAATAATTTTTGTATTCATTTTATGAAGTTTATTCAGCAGACTTTCTCTACAAGGGCTAACGAAAACCTTCCCAACCTGAAGCCTATTGCAGATGGCATGCATGATCACATAGATGATACTTGAATACAATTCTATTACTGGAGTCATGATGCTAGATGCCACTATCCTCTCCACATTCAGCTCCTGGTTAACTTTCTGTCTAGCCTGTGGATTGGACAGTATGGACGCCATAGCAATGACACAACGTTTGTAATACAATACATGCTACACATGTGGTCATTATGCTATATGGTTTATTGAAATCTTCCTCATGCTGACATTTTACAATAACTGGAAAAGCAATCACCCTATGATAAATAAACCTTTCCTAACATGCCTGGATGGCTGGCACTTGACAAATGTATCCTTGGATTCCACTTGTCATCGTGTCCAAGATGAAATGAGAGCCAGAATTCGGTAGTATGACAGGAAATGTCCCCCAGACATGACTGTAGGAACTAGAGTATACACCATGTGGTCTGTATTCTAAGGAAATAAATTCAGTGAAGGCAGCACATTACAATAATAGCTACGGACTTACAATATCCCTCCATTCTTGAGCAACAGAGATACAACTTTAATATTCCTAAGGTGAATGTCTCACATGCCATGACAGCATTGTAGTAGGCATTCCATGTGGAGTTCCAACTAACTGCCCTTTGATCCTGTTTATTAGTGTCATCGAGATCTATATAAATTGGTCATCTTGATGTTCACATTTCTTCCCTTTTCATCAGTGTGTATGCCTCTTGAATTGTAGCAGTGAAAGCATTTTCATCCACGAGGCTTCTGCCCAAAATGAATAACAATTTGATGCTTTCACATGTGATTCAGCACTCACTGAACAAATTGGGAATGTCTGTAGTGAGATTGGGTAGGTCTAGGCAGTTGAGGTACAGTTTTTGATCATCTGATGCCAGGACAAATTCTGCCAAGATGCCATCCACAAGTTGAGCATTTTGGATTGGATCCTTCTTGCATATCTTCGCACATTGATGTGGATCTGATATTTGACTCTTCAGCCACCTGAACCAAGAGATGAAAAGTACTGTCCTCAACATTGCTTCGTTTTTATAGTTCTCAACAACGAAGCTGAAGTTCATCGGTTTAACTCTTCCACCAGTAACCTCAACCGTCCTATCCTCTCCTCTCACCACTACCAATCCAATGGCTCTTTTATCTTCCCCTAATCAGTCCTAATGATCCTCATTCCTCCCAGACCAACTCATTCCTCAGGTTTCACATTCTGGACCATTGTCATCCAACCCTCCTCAGACTGGAAGATGAAGGAATCGCATTCTGGCACACGGATCCAGTCCAAGCTTGTTCCACCTCTGATGCCAGAATACACTCTAGAAATGAGATGTTTCTATCGGAATGTAGATGGGATGATGATTCCAGACCTACAAGTTCGAATCCCAGTTCTATTGCAATCAAACTACCAGAATCCACTACCTCGAGAACATCTTTATGACTCTCCTAGAGTTGTTTGCCTGGTCATCCTGGCATCTGTCGAAACTGACCTCCCATATGATGTCAACACTTTTGCATATGAGGGAGACAGTCTAGCATCCATTTTCGAAGGTGCAGAGTTAGCCATCCCAGTTCAACATTCTGGCAATGACGAACCAACTCCTATTCATGGTCATGGATATGAAATCATGTTGGAACACCTACCCTATAACATGCCTTTACAGACACAGCTGTTTCGCATCTCAAATCCTATGATTCCTAACACGATTCATAATACTGGTGTGATAAGGGTGTCACGAAACTCCTCAGTTTAATCCTCCACTTATGCAATCTTTCAATTCTCACTTTGACCATTTACTTTGATGACAATTTCATCATTCTAATCACATTAACATTAATGAACAGAAACACATTCTTATCAAGGGGAAGAAACTTCTCAGATTGTAAAAGCATCTAGCTGAGAATGTCCTCTTTGATCAACACTATGGATAAGATTCTCCAAGAGCAATTCGAGCTTGAAACAGCAGACATTGTTGAATTTCCATTACTTCTTGATTGGCTTCATTCATCTTTTATCCCACCTTCTTGGCCTTGCAATAGCATTACTATGCAGACTATACTAGAGATTATCATGATTATGATGGTTTACTTGTATCTTTCTTGATGGTGAATGCCTTCAATAAAAAGAGGAGACTTTGTGTCACACCTTGCAAAACTCTGCAAAAAATGATAGCAGGTTGGAATGTGTGCAAAATATTCATTGTGACATATGATCAATGCTTACTGGCACAAGCAGTTAGTGTACACATCATAGGACATCCAAAAATACACACATGGAAAAGGTAAAGTTGACAAACATCATGTGAATGCGACGTGGCAAGAATGATGACTGTCACCATCATGTGTTGTGTTGTGAAGGAAGGTGCTAGGGTGCATGCTGGGAGATGCAACAAACGTGAATGACAAGTGACCACACGACAAGAGCGAGTGGGAGATTCGTCTGGCAACAGACTTCTGCTACAATGTGGAACACTATTCTAGTGTGAACAACACGGGAGGGGCGCATCTTGGGTAGTGTTCTGAGTGGTAGCAGTCTTGATGGAGGTGACAACAGTGGCCAATGCGTCCCCCTTTTGAACATAAGCCCAAGCTGCTTGGAGACCAAATGTTTTAATGTTGCAAGATGTATGCCAGTCTTTTGACTGTCATCAAAGTGTTCCACAATGTCTTCTAAGTCAACTGGGTCCATGCCAAAGTCCCCAACTCTCAATTGGCCAGATTCATCAGCGAAAAGTTATCAAGGCCTTACAAGTCCAGACCTCTCAGGCCTGTAGTGCCTGGAAAATTATTTGCATCATGGTGGGATTGAAAATGTGACCCTAGATAGTAGACCCATATCTGTTAGTCTATATATTGGACATTCATTTTATTTGGCAAGCTAGCCTCTGTTATGGTCAAGATACAGGCACAGAGCTGTGTCATTGACAAGTCATATACTTCTTTTCTTTCTTTGAATCTGTCTTCTTTCACCTTTTCTCACTTGACTCTTCTTACCGCTTCTCCACCTCCAGAATAACTCTGCCATGCGAACTTATGGATGCATATTTCATTTCCACTATTGTTTCATCCATTGTCTCAGTTCATGTTTCAACAACACGCTTATTTCATCCCAGTTATTGTTTCAGATACATGAGGCATTCATTCTTCTTTCTGCCTCATGTATTACACCTTTCTATTCCTATCCAGGTCTGTGCACTCAATCCATACCTATAAAAACCTACACATCTTGTACTTGTAGTTGCAAGCTAGTTCTGCGCAATCATAGCCAGTATACTACTGACCTTAGTCTGAAACAGTGACTAAGAGATCTCCTCCTGCTCTAAACCTTTACCTAAGTGATGCGACTCTTCGTGAGCTCCTCCTTAGGCTTTGTGGTTACTAGAACTTCAGCTCAACATTAACAGCCTCATGATATCCATAAAACTTCATGCTGCATGGGTCACAGTAAGTTTGTTGTTGTAGTAAAATTGTCTGTAATCTAATCTCCTCTTGCCATCTAGGATGTCGACCAGTTGGAAAACTGACAGACAAGCAGTTGCATGACTCTTTGTTCAAAGAAAGACATGGAATCCTCAAACTCAACAATACAACCTTTGTCAAGGAGCACCACCTGGCAAATACGTGTGAGATGAAGTAAGAGGAATCTCAGTGCATAAAGTGCAACATACACAATGTTAGTCAATGGCTGAAGTCGACATGTGATGGTGAGTATCATGCCAGATGCTAATTCACTGACATCACGAACGTTTCAGTCATCAAATCAAGTCCAAAGGTTAAAAAACAAAAAGCTCACTGTCATCATGGTTTTGCTGATGAGTTCGTCAGTCACACAGTTGATGCTGGTAGTAGCCTATAAGAGCACAACAAACATATCCGAACATAAGCTCCTCGAATACAAACTGGCCATCTAGAGAATCATTACTTGCCTTGTCTGTGACCTGTTGAACACCTTGGAACATTTCAGGATGGCTCTAGCCATGCAGAGGAGCTGCTTTTCACTGGAGAAAAGCAGATGCCAGAATCAGAACCATTTACCAGGCAGGAGGTGATCAAGTAATACATAGCAAATCCAGCGGAAAAGTTGTTGCCAGCTTCAGAAATGGGGGAGTCGAGGTTGCGGAAAATGTTGATGTTCACTGTCTCTGGCATCTCTTCTGGCACGTCCTTGGGACAGAATCAGATGCACATGACAGAGGGCCTCAAACTTTGCAAGAGAAACATGTTCACTGAGCCTCTGCTTTCCAAAAAAAAAAAATTGGATGACACCCAAGATATCTGTGTCCTCATAGTACTCATCAAACATATCCAATGGGGCTGTGGATCACAATGTTCCACTCAAGATTGTAGGATCCTCTGCACAAAAGACGAGCATGTGCAATGGCATGTGTCAGAGCACGAATGTATTCTTCCCAGAACTGGTCCTAGTACCCAATATGCCTAGTACAACCCAATATCAGGAAAGAAAATGCACTGATCAAGGCAATTGTAGTACCTTCTCGCTGGGGTGTACCTCAAAGGAGATGACAGAGTATGTTCAGAAGTTCAGGCTAAAAGCAGCATTTCATCAATGTTTCTTTTTCTATCAGAAAACAACAAACACACAGTATATCAGATTGATGTCATCACTGTCATCACAAAATATGTCCTTTTTCAATACATATATACAAGACTTAAAGTTTTTCTTCCATACCCCTGCCTTTTGTCAGGTTACTTCACCACTGGGGTAAAGCCCAGGTCGCGTCTAGGTCAGGAGATGAGCTTACAGAGACAGCGCACTACCAATACTGTTACATGCAACATGTGAAGTGGCAACATACATATAAATGATGAAACTGCATAATAAAGCTTTTAACCACAAATGAAAACCAGCATTTTGTTGTTAAACCCAAATTGTTGCACATACTTCAAGTTTCTGCCGACATTGTACAATTTGTCTCCATTTTAAATCAGATCATTTTTCAAATGGCAAACCTATACTTTGAGTACAGTACCTGTGTTTTATTCGACATTAAAAGATATTTTTAATTTCCAGATATCCATGGGTATTACAGAGTTTGAATGTGTCAAACGACAGGTTGGAATTTGAACATGAATGTTGTAATGCAACTCACACCTAATGCCATTCTGTACACACATGCATTCATTGTTTGCATCGATAACTCCCATCTTCAACAAATACTGGCTATCTGAATATGCAGGGGAAGGTAGTTATGGTATATCTTTACTTTATTTTGATGCTATGGAGGTTTGGTTGATATATATTCAGGTCACATATTCATTGCAGTAGACTGCCATACAAATGAAGAAGTGGCATTGAAAAAGAGTGTGGGACCATCCACACTCTCATTGAATATCACATATATTGGAAGTTACTAGGACATATTCAAGGAGTTCCTTGCTGCCACACAGTGGTCTCAGTGTTATCATCCTGGAGCGTCTTGGTGACACCCCCCAGACTTTTCTACTATGTAGTCCAGGTGGGGTTATCTCCATTGGGACAGTTTATTTAATCAGTCAAGCAATGGTTCGTCACCATGGTTTAATAAGCAAATAAAATAATGATAATAACACTGTTCGGTTTGCACTTTACAGGCCATCCATGAGAAAGGTTTCATTCACAGAGATGTGAAGCTGGACAACATCATGCTTCCAACAATGGGCAAATTGCAACCATATCTAGTCAATTTTGGACACGCAATGCAACTTGAATGCCATCAGTGTGAAAGGAAGATGTTGGGTGATGCCGCCATGTTGACATTACCCATTGTGAGTATACATGTACATGACAGAATGGTGAGTCGTTTGGATTGCTTCATTCTTTTTTTGAGGGGATTTAATAGCTCACAACTGATGGGATGACCTGGTTCTTGTGTATATGCTAATTACCTCACATGCAGAACCCTTCTGTGGGATTGTTGCAAAGATGTAAAAGAGTGCATAAAATGGAAGCGCAGTTTCCAGCCTCCTTCACAGTTTGAGCCGTTGCAACTGTTTTTTGACCATGTCCAAAATATTGAGTGTGTCTTCTTGTCATTTTAGGTTCTGTTTTAGTCATTCCTGTTCCTGACCTAACAACCAAAACTTCTAGTCTAGGCTCTGAACCAGACTATTTATACCTAGAATGCCAGCCAAGTCTGACATAAAACAGAAGTACAGTTTGCTGTGCTTTCTTTTATGCCCTTCTCGGCAACCTGGTTAGGTGTGGTTTGGTAACTGATGGTTTGGTTGGATCCAAACCATTGATCACTTGCAAATCACCTGCAAACCTCACCTGCAAACCAGCATCTTACATAAACCTTGAACCTTGGTTTGTACTGTGATCAATAAATCACCTGACCCTTACTGCTCATGGATGAATATTCTCTATGAAAACTTGCTATGTGTGAATTGGTTGACATCTATTTTGGCATGTGTGCAGATGAAGGAACAGAGAAATGCAGAAAATGGGATGGAAGACATGTAGTGTTGACTACACCATGAATGCTCCAATATATGTGCTACTATGCAGACTGTGTACTATGGTACAATGAGCAAATGATGAACAAAACATAAACTGTGGGCAAGCTCGAGCATCCTCAAAAGCAGAGACAGTGACATGACCATGCTGGCAAACATCCTCAGAGAAAAATAAGACATCAAAACCAGGGCTGGAATATTTGTGCAGTAGTATGTACAGTACACAAAAATATCACATTTTGGCAGGATCGAACCCTCAACTATGCAGACCATGTATATCCAACACACATGACACCTTTACCAGTGGGCCATGGGGCACTTATTATACTACCTTCTCAATTAGATATGAGCGACTTGGTGAAAAAAAATCTCATGTGCTGCAAAAGAGCATCCTGTTGACAATGACACTACAAATCAGTGTCAGGGACACTTATTTTGACCACATCAGCATCCAAAGTACTGATAATTAGGCAATTTACTTTTTGCAGTGATATTCAGATGGATCCTGGAGTCCTAGTTTGAACCTGAAAGCATTGAAATGGACTCACAGATGGAGAAGAGCAGTATTATAGAGATGATTGACCTTGACATTACCAGAAAACTTAATGTAATTTTCCACTTATGCAACCACTGTTCTTTTGTTGCCAACTGTTGGAAGATTAGTATGTACTCTGAGTCTGTTGCCAACTGATCTGTTCAAGACTACACTCTATCAATATCTACCTTGGCTGTAAGAACACTGTGATGCAATATGAATGGCCTTAAAATTTTCAACCTTAAGTGCCATGCAGCATGGCAATCTGACAGCCTAATTAGGCTCGGGGGAAAAACCTTCAAGTATGCCAAACATAACACAACTACAAAGTATATATGTTGACTGTGGGCAGACATGATTCCTACCCACACGTGCAGGCATGCAACCTTGCAAAGCAAGGTGATTACATAATACAATACTTTTACACACCCAAATGTACAAGCAGTTTACAATATGTAATGCCAAACATACCTCAATAGAACCATATATAGTTGTTTGAGCTGAGGTTCATCTGAGGTTCATCTGAACATCTGTTCAAGCTGACTAAACAAATAGAAAAAAATAAAACTACAGAGGCAAGAATCAAACACATGGACATAAGAACCACAATATGAACTGAGATGCCTAGCACTCAACCAGCTAGGCTATGGCTACACATTATCCATGGTCTAAGTAGTCACATGTGTATACATGTTTCTGGACTTGGTGATTCTTTCTTCATCATTGACAAACTCAACATCCTTTCTACACTTTCAATGTGATTTTTCTTATCTTTTTATATAGTATGTAGTAGCTACAGCTATTAGACAGGACAAATATAATGTTGCCTCCTTCACAATGGCAACTGTGATGAAGAAAGAATCACCAAGTCTGATAACTCAGGGACAAGCATAAACAAGTTACTCAATATTGACAGTGAGTCAACCTTGAATCAATGGACTTTTCAGAGATCACTTTGCCTGGTTTGTGCAACAACAGAGATAGCAAGCTCATGAAGATGGACACCTGTGCAGAGTCCATTATGTGGTGTGCCACTTGTGACAACACAACTGACCTGTCACTGGGCAAGAGGACTAGACAAAGCTGGTGCCCTTGGTTCATCCAAAGAGGGTTGTAAGGTTTCCAAGTAAAATCAAGAAATGGGGCTTCACAACAGTTTTCCGAATCACATTGCCCTCAGAGGTTAATGTGAGCAAATGATTGACAATATCAAAGATATGGTTCAAAATGGGGGGGGCTTGACACTCATAGTGACCAAGTAATCCAGTACCTTGGGCAGGATGCAGTCATTGTAATCCAACAGATACTAGCAAATATATTCTGGCTGAGATGCCCACTACAAGAAGACACCGGGTAAGGCAGATGGTGCTTGGGTATTCTCTTGATCAAGGAGGGCCAACTGCTGTGAAATGACAGTGTTAAAAGACACTTGGAGGTAAGGTGAGTAGCTGAAAGAGATGGGATTATGGAAAATGTCTGTGAGTTGTCGGAACCCAAGCTGTTGAATGAGGCATATTGACCTAGTTGCTGAACCCTCATCCATGTTGGCATTGGCACCACCTGAATGCATCATCA
>JBBPTK010000099.1:7801-29869 GCA_038094135.1 Spongiforma cf. squarepantsii | reverse complement strand
GCATAAGTGCTATTCAACGAGAGCGATGCTGTATATCTTGTGGAGATAAGTTGGTTATGACCACATTCTTGCCACATTCACATATATCATTATACGCTTACTCGAACAGGTGTTCAACCAGCTGTTCTGGAGTATCGAATAATTGCTGGATAAAACGACAGGCTTTTCGGTCTTGCAAACCCACGAATCTATGCACTGCGTCGGGCCGAAACGTTTGATGGAAAAAGCGTTTGTGGATACGCCACCGATTGCTGTAAGGCAACAAAGGCGTGCTAAAACCTTGTCCGTATCTTGGATAGTGAATTCAATTTATGAATCAAACACGAATGAAAAGAAATACAGACAGTTTGAATGTGATTAGATTAGCACGACCTGAATAGTTCCCGGACCGTTTCTCGAAGAGGTCCTTGGCAATCTTTTCCGAATTGATGATGATGATATCCTTTCCCATCAGTCGGGAATAGACTATGTCTCCTGCATGGACCTTTGCCTGAGTAAACAGAGGAAGACATTGTCAAGGTGTGGTACCGTATGTTTTCGCCCATTCAGCGTACGTCTTCCATGGAGCACTAGCGTTGATTCCAATCACATTCCCAATCCACGGCAATCCGGGAGGTCCAGGAGGCAATGGGTAAGCATTGTGGCTCGTGGGTGCTCGGGGCTTGATATATAAAACACAACCAAGTAGTAAGATACCTGCAAAGGCGATCCAGTCAAGCATTGTGCAGGAAGTGAGCTCGATTCCGAGACTAACCGAATAAGAAGTTCCTTTAAAAGTAATTCCTTTTTGTGCGTACTTCCGTGGGAGACCTTATAGGCGAATAGAAGAAGCCCGAATCCGTACGTATGCCCCGCTCAACTTTAGACTTTAGTACCATCGGTTGCATTATCAATTTATCAATTGCACTTCTAAAAATCACCATTATTCTCCCAAGAATTACTTATCCCCTCATTCACGTTTCAAATTGAGTTTATTCTAAGGTGCTACGAAGTCGAACGACGCTGATCTGTGCATTATTCGTCGAGATAGAAAAACCAGCGTAACAAGATTGTCATGGCTATGCCGAGGACTCACCTATTACACATACCATACACATACAACCCCACTGGGAGTCTACTCACCTCTACCCATCACTCGGCCTGCTGCCTAGCACACTTTGGCTGGGGAGACTCAGTGCCAGATAATCTACAGTGATCCCATTCACAAGGCTGGGTGCCGCGTCGATCACTCCTCGCCCGGGCTTGCAGCTGCACGCATGACAATAGTCCTCATTTTACCAGTCGCGCAAATTAGTCAAGGTCTTTGTCCTAGCTAGATGCAGTGAAGTGTCCACGTACCCTCGTGCACCACGAAGGCCACCATTTTCGACCCATGGCCAAGCACAGTTCCCATTGTCCACCTCCAAGGCTTCTCTCCACAAGGTGCCAATTTCGTCGTCCGACACTTCACATCATGCACGAGCCCAATCACACTGAATGTAAGCTGACCATTTAAAGGGAGGTGCAGAGCTGCATCTAATGAAGTTCCGGATGGCGACAGGACCAGGAGAGGACAGACTATGCCATCGACAATATATTGATGTTGTCGTTGGTTGGGAAAAATTGAGACAATATACGGCCAAACAAGGGCAAATACAGGCGGGAGGAACGACTCGACACGCCAAGGCCACGCGGATGGGTTCATAAGCCCGACAGACCGCCGAGTCATTGTGTCGTCTCGCTTTGATCATTTCCTTGGGTGGTGTCATTCCATTGTGATGGCACTGCACCACCACATCACAAATATGGAGTGCAAACCACAACCTCAATACCACAACGTCGGCAAGTACTTAAGTTCGATGGCTCACAGATAGAAAGGGCACCATTGGAAAATGACCCGTCCGAATAAGCACACCAAGGTATCACTATCGCTCGCTCCCTCGCACTTCCAGTCTGGACCCTCTTTGGAACGTATCCCAGAAGACGTCTTGCACGAGATACTCTCCCACTTACCCGCCCTCACCGGACCTCACACCTCACTTGAGGTTTTTCCGCGGCATGCTATTCCCTTTAATCCGCCCGGCCGTACGTTTGCTCTTCGCATGTTGTCACGAACATCTCGTCTTTTGAGGTCACGTTGCCTTGCCATGGCGTGGCAAAACCTAGAGCTTTATAGCATCAAGCCTTGCAAGTTGCAATGCGATATGGACCAGAAGGAGATCGGCGACGCGACCATTGCTGCTACACGCGTCTTGAGAGCGTGTCCTTATTTCTTGCCCTTGATCCGGTCCGTGTATACGTATGATGAAGGCGAAGAACCTGCGCTAAATATTTATCATCTCTAGGACCGTATATGTTGTTCTGACAAAGTCTCAACCCTCCAAAGTTATTCCCCGTTTTGCAGGTTATCTCGTCAAGATGCCTAACCTTACCTCCATTCACAGTACGTACCACCTTCCTTTTGGTGTTGGCATACAACTTCAACAGACTCTCGCTGTATAGTTGCATATGCCGCAAGAGAAACAAAGAACGCCATCAAAAAAGGGTTCCAAGATCGACAGTTTCCCTCCGTTCGAAAGCTCTCTCTGCCTTATGAAGCATACGACATTATCGCATGTTGTCCCAACCTTGAAGAACTGATTAACATATCAAGACATGATGGAATTATCAACTCTCTTGTTGAGGATAACTGTCCCAAGTTGTGCATACTGAGAGGTGTCACTCCTTATCTCCATCGTACGTTCCTTGGTTTTTATTGTAAAATGTTCTGAGTGTGACTTATTTCGATCAAGTAGCATTGGTTGGGTTGCTTCCTAACCTGATGTATATTGAGGTCCTGGCTAATTGAACAGTGAGTCCATGGTTGGATTTACTCAGCATGTACGGTGCAGTAATAACCTCTTCATAGCGGGTGGTAAAACCTTTGGCGGACTTTCCTCTTCTCAACACAATTGAGATCTCAATCCGGTACATTGGTGGTCCCAGCAACCCAGTTGTTCATAACGTGGATGCCGAGATGAATGAGGTGAAGGAGATCTTGAGATCGAATGCATCAAGTTCTGAAAAGTGAGTGATTGTGACGTGTTGGGAGGGTGAAATTCTGACCTGTCATGTCATGAAGGTGTGACTATGGTGCCATCATATCTCGCTTACCAGATTAGCGTGCTGATGAAGGATCCTGTCTTGATGGTGCAGAAAGTTCACTTACAATTCTCGTTGCTTAGCCTTACTTCGTGCTACTTGCATGTCAGTATGACATCCATTTCTATTTCTATTGTCATTTCACCCGATTTCAATCAATCTTCCAGTCTTGTCATTTAACTACATATAAGATGTGTATTCATATCACAGTGCACTCTGGCCCAAGAAGATCTCAACTTTCACACCCAGAGTTACTAAATAGAGCAGTTTGCTGATGACCAGATAGTGTACATTGCACTGACATAACAAAAGCAAGGTTGATCTCTGATGAATGCAACTGAATATCAAGTGCTTCCCTTTTAGAAATTTCATATACTGTTTAACTTCTCTTTTCAAAGTTCTTTTCATCACTGTGGAGAATTATAATAAGAAATCCTTAATGTGGAAATTTAGGTTTACAAAGACCATCATTAGTATCAGCAAATGTCACTTATATCTCAAAAAGAACTGCATATATGCATATCATTCACAAAGAGCTCATTAAATTTACAATTTCATTGAATGACACCAGTAACTCTTTCTTCTCTGCAATCTACATTCCTCCTCTAGATTGACTTGATATTATGGATTCTGGGTTCACTTGCCTTCAACCCATATAAGAGCTGATTTACTTTGCTGATTAAATAGAATAGTTAAAAGATAAAATAGCATTATGAATTGTAACTTACGAAGGCAATTCTGAAGAACTACATTCAAGATCATATCCACTTTCTCCTGTGTGGAAGCTTTTCTATATTTTTTGAAGGATTTCTTTACAGCTGAACCAACTTTGGCTGGTACTTTTGATGCCTTGTACTTTGCAGCAGCAGACAAAAGGGATTGAGGGTCATTTTGATGGTGAAGAAAGAAGGAATGCTCCAAGATAAGAAGCAGGCCTAATTGTGTAATAATATTCATAAAAATATATTTGAAATATAAATTGAATATATACCAATGCTTTGTTGAAGCATTTGCTTCTGTGTAACAAGATTGAACTATGATTCTGGATCAGATTGAATACAAGTAAAATATGATTGAGCTTGCCATGTTTGTTGGTTTCAGGATATCAGTCTCATGTGTGGACATATAGGAGGGCTGAAAATGTCGAACATTAGAATAAATCTATGGCTGAAAAGGTCAACTTACATTATCTTTGCCAACAACCTGTGATAGTAAATTATAGTGCAATATTATGCTTTTTACAATTAACTGAAAGTGAGGATATAGACATACCACCTATTAGTTTTGCAAATTATGGTCAGTCATTTCCTTCATCAGTAATTGAAGTGGATACTTACTTGCTGTAGTTGAGATAATCAAGTTGAGTATGTCAAAAAAAACTTGATGAACAAAACAAAATGACAAAATGACTTACATCCTATTGGTAGTAATGCAGATGGAAGAGAGAATTTAAATGTTATAGATTTAAATAAATATGAGACTTACAGTCTACAGGTATTGAAAATAAGATGGCATGGAAGTTAGTCAATAAAATACTTTCAAAAATCTACCTCACAGTCTAGACAATGATAGATAGTCAAAAATGAATAAATAGCATCATGTCATGAAGTACTCACTTGCTAAATGTCCAGAATGGTCAGAAAATATGAGTTTGCTAATACAGTATAATTCATAACTCACATGCTACAATGGAAAAAAATACACATTATTTGTGAAATGATAAGTGTTATTTCTAGCAAGATACAAAAGAATGGCTGACCAGCTATATCAGATTGAAAACCAGAAATGCAAATCAAGGAGTGAATGACAAAACACAAAATAAATTGTTTTAAATTTCTCACCATCTTGAAATTGTCCATGAAAATGGAAATAAGATAATTAGCTGACTGTTATGAAAATGCTGTTATATGGACTGCATGACTTACTTTCTATTATGTACATATGTGAGGTATATGTGTCACTACAGTGGTCATCACTAATATATCACAAGGGATCACTCACCCACTGTACAATAATTGTCAAATGAGAATGAAAAGTAGATTGTGTTAAAGCATATAATGCCACTAAACAGTATACCACTTACTGCCTGAATTATGAAGGAAAGAAAAGTAGTGATACAATAATAAGTGTAATTATTTGTATCAACATGCCACAATAAATGACTCACTGTCTGTGGTTATTAATCCATGGGAGAATAGCCATAGCATGATGAGAATAATTCATGACTTCAACTTTCACACAGTAGCTCACATCCTGGAAATGAAAAAAAAGGATACAATGGTGAGCACCATTAATAGGACCAATATGTCACTACTTACTAGCTGTCATTTATAAAACAGATTAAAGTATCAACATTGAAGCATCAGCATTAGGATGTTGACAAGTAAGACATAAACTACTCACATGCTGTCAGATTAGAAAGTGGACAAAAGGTAGACATGAGATAATGAGTATCAGCACCATATTCAATATAATATATGGCTCACCAGCTATTATTGGCAATTTGAAAAAAGGCAAAAGTGAAATTATATAAAACATTATTTAGATGAACATTCAATGGTATATCACTCACTTCCTAATAATGGGAAATACATGGAAGCAGAAATAAAATAGTTAGAACCATCATTCTCACAAACATACACCACTTACTGTCTACAATGGCCAAGTAGAATTAGGTGGAAATAGGCCATTTACATCACTGTGAGGAACATGCTATTGATACTAAAATGCACCACTCACTGCCAGTGACTGAAAGTTAGACATGAACATGAAATGATCAATGTCATCACTTTCACAAATAGCCACAATGCATAACTCACCCACTATTATTATCAAGCAAGGTAAAAGATGTAGGTTAACATAGGATTGTCACACTACTGTGACAAACAGGTCACAATGTGCTACTTACTTGCTGTCATTGGTAAACAAGATGCAAGGTTCACATGGGATCATCAGATACATCATTTAGCAAATAGGCAATAATGCACCACCTACTCCCTGACAAGACACAAGGCAGACATGAGATCATCAGCATCATCACTCTGAAAAACATGCCACAATGCACTACTCACTTGCTGTTATTAGCAAACAAGGTATGGGGTGGATATGGGATTGCCAGCATTATCACTCAGAATGAAAGGCAACAATGCATTACTCACAGGCTGTCATAAGTCACCAAGGTGTGAGGTGGACATGGGATCTTCAGAACAATCATTCTGACAAACATCCAATGCATGACTCACTTGCTGTTTTAGGTAAACAGGGTAGCCATGGGATCATCAGCATTCTAACTGTGAAAATGGACCACAATGGATTGCTCACTTGCTGTAATTAGTAAACAGAGTGCAGGACAGATATGAGAATGAGCATCATCACTATGAGAAATAGAACACAATGCACTACTCACTTGCTGTCATTAGTAAACAAAGTGCAAGGTGCATATGATATTATTATAGTATCATTTTGACAAATGAGCTACAATGTGCACTCACAAGCTATTATTGGTAATAGGGCACAAGGCAGACATAAAATCATAAACATTATTAGTCTGATGAATAGGCTACAATGCATACTCACTTGCTATCATTAGTAAACAACATACAAGGTAGGCATGAAATCATCAGCAACATTACCATGAAGAACAGATAACAATGCACAACTCACTTCCTATTATTAGCAAGTGAGGTGCAAGATTGATTTAGGTGACAAAGGCTACAATGCACCACTCACTTCCTGTCATTGATAAACAAGGTGCAAGGACATGAGATCATTAGCACAATTACTCTGAGGAACACACTACAATGCAGTACTCACTTGCTGTTATTAGTAAAAAGTAGATATGAGATGAGATGATCACTCAGAAAAACAGGCCATAATCCACTGCTCACATGCTATCATTGGTAGACAAGGTTCATGATAGACATGGAATCATCAGCATCTCACTCTGGAATCCAATGCATGACTCACTTTCTTTATTGGCAAGCAAGGTGAAAGCCAGATACAGGATGATCAGTATCATTATTCAAAAGGGCTATAATGCATGACTCACTTGCTGTTATTAGTGGATGATGTGCAGGACAGACATGACATCATAAAAATCATTACTTGAGAAACAGGCCACAATGCAGTACTTACCCTCTGTCATTGTTAAACAAGGTGTAAGGTGCATATGGTATGATCATATCATTATTCTGACAAACAGGCTGTGATCACTCACAAGCTGTCATTGGTAAATAGGGTGCAGTGCAGACATAAGATCATCAATATCATTTATCTGATGAACAGGCCACAATGCACCACTTACTTGCTGTTATTATAAGGCAGACATGGGATCATCAACATCATTACTGTGAAAAAAAGGTCACAGTGCATCACTTACTTCCTGTCAGTAGCAAAAAAAGTGCAGCATGGACATGGCATCATGAACAACATCACTCTGACAAACAGACCATGATGCACCACTCACAAGCTGTGATTGGTAAATAAGGTGCAAGATGGACATGGAACCATTAGCATCACCAAACTAATAAACACAGTACAATGCATCACTCACTTCCTGTCATTAGTAAGAAGGTGCAAGATGGACAGGACATCATTAGTATCACCACTGTGATGAATAGAGCATAATTTATCAATGGATTACTTACTTGCTGTCATTTGTAAACAAGGTGGAAGATGCAAATGAGATCATCATCAGCATCACCCTAACAGGTAGGCCAATATGCATTACTCACTTCCTGGCAGTGGTAAACAAGGTGAACATACAGTAAGATCATCCATCATCAGTTGAACAGTTAGGCTACAATGTACTCACAAACTATCATTATTAAACAGCAGCAAGATGGACATGGGTTAAAAGCATCATGACTCTGACAAACAGGTAACTTTGCAACACTTACTGCCTGACATTAGTAAGAAAGGTGCAGGGTAAACATGAGATCATTAGCATCATCACTCCAAAAAACAGACCAAAATGCATTACTCACAAGCTATTAACAAGGTGCAAGAGACATGCAAGTGTTAGCATTACGACTGAGACAAACAGACCAGAGTGCATAACCCACTTGCTGCAATGGGTAAACAAGGTGCAAGGTGCACATTGAATATCATCACTTTGACAAACAGGGCACAATGCATCACTCACAAGCTGTCATTATTAAACAAGGCATAATGTGGAAATAGAATCATCAGCATCATTCCTATAACAAACAGATATATGTAATAAACCACTCACTTGCTGCCATTGGTAAATAAGGTGCAATGTAGACATGTGATCATTAGCACCATCATTCCAACAAGCAGGCCAGAACATATCACCCACTTGCTGTCAGTGATGATGAACAAGGTGTGCAATAGACATGCAATTATCTGCATTATCATTCCAACAGACAGGCTCACCACTTACTTGCTGTCATTGTGCAAGGCAGGTATTATATAATTAATATCACCACTCTGACAAACAGAATATAATGCATCACTTACTTCCTGTTGTATGTAAAAAAAATATGCAATTTGAATGGGATCATGAGCATGATTACCAATAAGCTACAATACATCACTCACATCCTGTCATTGGTCAACAAGGTATGAGATGGACATAAGGTATTAGCATCACCACTCTGACAAATAGGCCATAATACACCACTCACCTCCTGTCATTGATGAACATGGTGCAAGGTGGACATGCAATTATGTATCATCACTGTGACAAACAGGCCGCAATCCACTACTCACTTGCTATCATTGATAAATAAGGCACAAAACAGAAATGAGATCATTATTATCATTACTCTGAAAAATAGGGCTTAAGACATCACCCACATGCTGTAATTGGCAAGTTTCAAGGTGAATATGGGATTAGTAAAATTATTACCACAATAAAAAGACCACAATATATGTATCACTTACTTGCTTTTATTGGAAAACAAATAGCAAGGCAGACATAAGATCATTAACACTATCATTTAAAAACAGGCCATCATGGATTACTAACTTTCTATCATTTATAAACCAGGTGCAAGACCATGGAATCAGTGACTGTATCACTTTGATAAGCAGGTCAGAATTGATTCCTCACTTGCTGTCATGGTGAAACACAATCCATCATTATCCTAAAAAACATGTCATAATGCAACACTCACTTCCTATCATTGATAAACAAGGTACAAGATGAATATCAATCAGTCCAGCATCACTCTAACAAACAGACTACATTTCATCACTTACAAGCTTTCATTGGTGACAAGGTGCAAGGCAAACATGACATCATTAGCATCATCAGTCTGACAAAAATCACACAATGCACCACTGACCCTCTATTATTAGTAAAAAAGGCACAAGATAAATTTGGGATCAGCAGCAACATCACTGATATAAACAGAGCATCACTTACTGGCTGTCATTGGTAAATTTGGCAGGGTGGACATTAGATCAAATTTTTCATTACTTTTGCAAATAGCCCAGAATGTATCACTCACATGCTTTCAGGTAAACAAGATGCAAGGTGAACACAAGATTATCAGCATTGTCAGTTTAATAAACAAGTCACAGTACACTACTCACTTTCTGTCATAAGTAAATAATATATGAGGCAGACACAAGATCATCAGCATCATCACTCTGAATAACAGACTACAATGCATTACTTACAAGCTATGATTCACAAATAAAGTTCAAGTCAGACATGGAAATATCAGCACATTACAATAACACACAGTTACAATGCACTGCTCACGTTCTGTCATTGGCAAACAAAATGTAATAAGAACATGCTATCATTAGCAGCATCACCCTGGCAAACAGGTTAATATGCATCACTCACTTCCTATTAGTGGTAAATAAGATTATGACTCTGGAAAGCAATCTGGATGCATCACTCACTTCCTGTCACCAATAAACAAGGTGCAAGATGGATATGATCATTCACATCATTACTGGTAAACAGGTGACAATGCACCACTCACAAACTATTATTAGTAAACAAGATATAAGATAGGCATGGGCTTGTTAGCATCATCACTCTGACAATCAAGCCAAATGTGCCACTCACTTGCTATCATTGGTGAACAGGTTGCAAGATCATCAGTCTAACAAACAGCCCATAATCTACCACTTACCCACTATTATTTACAGACAAGGTGCAAGGTGAACACAGGACCATCAATTATCACTCTGACAAAGAGGTTACAATAAATCACTTACTTGCTGTCATTAGTAAACAAGGTGCAAGGTGGACACATGATAAGCAGCATGATAACTTTCACAAACAGGACACATTGTATCACTCACTTGCTGTTATTAACAAATAAGATGCATCACAGATATGAGATCATTAGCACCATTAGTATGTCAAATACACCACAATTCAATACTCACTTCCTATCATTGGTAAAGAAGATGCATAGTGGACATAAAATCACCAGCATCATCTTGCTGACAAACAGGCCACAACTATTACTCACCAGCTGTCATTTATGAACAAGTTGCAGTGTGGATATGTGATTATCAGCATCATAACTCTGATAAACAGTGCATAGTCCATCACTGACTTGCTGCAATTGGAACACAAAGTGGACATGGGATCAGCAGCAGCATCATACTAATAAGCAGACCACATCCACCACTCACAAGCTGTGATTGATAAAATGCATGAGATTATTAGCATCATTGCTGTGACAAAAAGATAACAATGCACCACCCACTTGCTGTTATTAGTGAGCAAGGTGCAAGATAGACATGCAATCATCAGCATGATCACTCTAACAAAGAGGCTATAATGCATTACTCACTTGCTGTTATTGAAGTACAGGATATGAGGCAGACATGAGATTATTAGAATTATTACTCTGAAAAATAGATTACAATCCATCACCCACTCTCTGACATTGGTAAACAACAAGGGGCACATGAATCAGTACCAGCATTGCTCTAAGAGACAAGACACAATGTATCACTCACTTGCTATTATTGGTAGGAAAAGTGCATGGTGGACATGGATTATCAGCGTCATCACACAAAAAGATCAAAATGCATCACTTACTTCCTATTATGAATAAATAAATGCAAGACAGATGTGTGATCAGCAGCAGCATTACACTGACAAACAGGGCACATTGTATTACTCACATGCTGTCATTTGATTATTAGCATCATCACTCCAACAAACTGGCTGCAATACACCACTCACAAACTTTCATTAGTAAGCAAGGTTCATGGTGGACATGGGCTCATCAGCATTATCCCTCTACTAAATAAGGCACAATGCATCACTCACTTGCTGTCATCAGTAAACAAGGTGCAAGGTGGACATGGGATCATCAACATCATTACTCTGACAAACAGCCCACCATTCATCACTCACTTGCTGTCATTGGCACACAAGGTGCAAGACAAACATGGAATTATCAGTATCATTACTCTGTCAAACAGGTCAAATGGATCACTCACCCGCTACCATTAGTAAAGGTTGCAGGTGGATATGGTATCAGAAGCATTAACTCTGGCAATAGACCACAATACATCACTCACAAGCTGTCATCAATAGACAACATGCAAGACAGACATGCAATCATCAATATCATTACTTTCACAATAGTCCACAATGCACCACTCACTTGCTGTTATTTGTAAACCAAGTGCATGGTAATTATTAATACCATTATTCACATAAACAGGATACAATATATCACTCACATACTATAAATGGCAAACAAGGTGCAATGTAGTTATTAGATCATCAGCATGATTACTCTAACAAACAGGTTGCAATATACCACTCACTTGCTATCATTGATAAACCAGATACAAGACAGGAATGATCATCAGCATAACCACTCTTACAAACAGGTCACAATGCATTACTCACTTTCTGTCATTGGTAAACAAGGTGCAAAGCAGATATTAGATAATCAGTGTCACCAATCTAACAATTAGGCCACAAGGTTCCACTCACTTCCTGTCATTAATAAACAAGGGCCAAGGTGGACATAGAATCAGTAACATTATGACTCTGACAAATAGCCAACAATGCATCACTCACAAGCTGTTGTTGATAAACAAGGTGCAAGGTGAACATAAGATCATTGGCATCATTACTCCAACACACAAGCCATAATGCACCACTCACCAACTGTCATTGGTAAACAAGATGCAAGGTGAGTTGGAATTATCAGTGACATCATTGCAACACATAGCAATAACTTATCACCCACTTCCTGTCATTTGTAAAAAAGAGCAAGGCATATGTATATAGGATTGTCAGTATTGAGATACTAATAAACATGCAACAATGTATCACTCACTTGCTATTGTGTGCAAACAAGGTGATGGATGGACATCAATGATTACTCTGACAACCAGGCCAAAATGCACTTCTCACTTGCTATTAGTAAAAATATGTAAGGTGAACATAGGATCATGAGCACTATCACTTTGACAACAGGCAAGAATGCACCACCAACTTTCTGTCATTGGTAAATAAGGTGCAAGAGGGACATGGGATCATTAGCATCATCAGTATGGCAAACTGGCCAGAATGTTTCACTCACCAGCTGTTTTTAGTCAACAAGATGCAAGGTAGACATGGGATCATCAACATCATTATGCTCACAAAGAACTCACAATGGACCACTCACTTGCTGCCATTGGTAAATAATATGCAAGGCAGACATGACATCATTAGTATTATCAATCTGACAATCAGAGCACGATACATCACTTACTTGCTATTATTTGTAAACAATGTGCAAAGTGGACATGGCATCATCAGTATTATCATTCAGACAATAGAGTACAAGCACCACTCACTTTCTGTCATTGGTAAACATGGTACAATTTGTACATTGGATCAGTAGTATCATCACTCTGACAAATATTCCATAATGCATTGCTTACTTTCTGTTATTGGAAAACAGGATACATAGTGAACATGGAATCATGAATATCATGCTGCTAACAAACAGGCCACAATACATCACTCACTTTCTATCATTGGTAAACAAGGTGTAAGGTAAATGTGTGACCATTAGCATCATCATGCTAATAAATAGGCCACAATTTATCACTCACGAGCTGTTATTGATACAAAAGGTGCAAAATAGACATAGAATCATCTGCATCATTATCCTGTCAAATGGACTACCATGCACCACTCACTTCCTGTAATTGGTAAACAAGGTGCAAGGCAGACATGATACCATTAGTATCATCCTCTGAAAAACAGGTCATAATGCATTACATACAAGCTGTCATTAATCAATAAGGTGCAACAGAGATGAGATCATTAGCATCATCACTCTAATGAAGACCCTATGATCCACCACTCACTTGCTATTATTGGTAAAGGAGATGCAAAGTGGACATGTGATCATCAGTGTTATTATTCTGACAAACAGGTCACCATCACTGACTTCCTGTCATTGATAAACAAGGCGCAAGGTGTATATGGGATCAGTAGCTTCAGCCTCTGACAAATAGACTACAATTCATCACTCACTTGCTATCATTTGTAAACAAGGTACATGGTGGATACAGAATCATCAGCGCCATCTTCTGACAATAGGCCACAATACATAACTCACTTCCTGTCATGGTGAGTAAGATGCAAGGTGGATATGTGATCATTAGTATTATCACTCTAATAAACATGCAATGCATCACTCACTTGCTGTTATTGGTACACAAGATATAAGGTAGACATGGGCTCATTAACACCATTACCCTAACAAACAGACCATACACCACTTACTTTCTGTCATTGATAAACAAAATGCAAGGTACATAGACATGGAATCATCAGCATCATCACTCTAATAAACAGTCCATAATGCAACACTCACATGCTGTCATTGACAAACAAGGCACAATATTGATGAGGTCATCAGTATTATCCCTCTGACAAATGAGCTACAATGCATCACTCACTTGCTGCCATTGGTAAACAAGATCCAAGGTGGACATGTAATGATCAACATCATCAGTCTGATAAACAGGTCAAAATCACCACTGACTAGCTATCATTGGTAAACAAGGTGCAAGATGTACATGGATCAGCAGCATCATTCCTTGGACAAACAGGCCACAATGCATTACTCACTTGCTGTCATTGGTAAACAAGGTGCATGGTGGAGATATGGAATCATCAGCATTATTTTCTGACTAATAGACCACAACACATAACTCACTTCCTGTCATGGTGAACAAGGCACAAAGTAGATATGTGATCATTAGCACCATTACTCTGATAAACAGGCCACAATGTAACTCACAAGCTATTATTAATACACAATTTGCAAGGTGGATATGAGGTGATCAGTGTCATCATCACTTTGACAAACAGACCACCATGTACCACTCACTTCCTGTTATTGATAAACAAGAGCCAAGATGGATATAGGGTCAGTAATTCTACTGTAACACACAGGCCATGACACATCACTCACTTCCTGTCATTGATAAACAGATAATAAAAGAGTTGAGATCATTGGCATCATTACTGTGACAAACATGCTAAAATGTGCCACTCACTCTCTGTCATTGGTAAGCAGGGTGCAAAGCAGGCACAGAATCATTAACATCATCACTCTGACAATCAGGCCACAATGCATCACTCACTTGCTGTTATTTGTCAACAAGGTGCAAGATGGACATGGGATCATCAGCATCACCATTCTGACAAATGGGTTACAATGCATCACTCACTTTCTATAATGAGTAAACATGGTGCAGTGTGAACATGAAATCATTAGCATTACTCTGACAAACAGGTCATATTATGCTACTCACTTGCTGCAATTGGTAAATAAGGCACAAGGTGAACATGATATCATTACTGTAGCATCATCACTCTGACAAACAGACCACAATATGTCACTCACAAGCTACCATTGACAAACATGATGCAAGGTGAACATACAGAATCATAAGCATCATTACTGTGACAAACAGGCCACAATGCACTACTCACTTGCTGTCATTGATAAACAAGGTGCAATGCAGACATGAGATCATGAGCATCATCACTCTGACAAACAGGTCACAGTGTACTACTTACTTCCTATCATTAGTAGACAAGGTGCAAGGTGGAAATGCAACCATCAGCATCCTGACAAGATAGCCATAATGCATCACTTACTTGCTGTCATTGATCAACAAGGTGACAGGCACATCATTAGCATTATTACTTTGACACACAGGCCATAATACACCACATACAAGCTACCATTGCCAAGCAGGGTTAAGTTGTGTATAACATTGTCAATCTGAGCAAGAGATCACCACAAATCACTCACTTTCTATCATTGACAAGCATGGTGTGATGACAGATGGTCATAAAATGATGAACACCATCATATCAGACAACATGCCACAATACACCACTTACTAGCTGTTGTGGGAAAACAGGGTGATAGTTATGAAGCCATCAGAATATCAGCCTGATTATCCTACTACAATGGTTCACTTACTGCCTGTAATTAGTATGCAAAGTGAACAGTGTACATGGAGCCATGAGTATTATCACTTTGACATGTATGCATCAACCCATCACTCACTGCCTATAATTTGCACATGGGGTGAACATGGAATATGAGTTCATTCTGACCAACATGCCATTACTGTATATACCACTCACTGACTGTTATGATCCATCCATACAACCAGTGGATATGGAATCATTATCAAAGTCATAATTGAACATGTCACAATGCATCACTGACCTTCATGATTCCCGTGACACCATAGCAAATCACAACATATTAGTATCTTCCATTACTCATTTCAGCCTAGATGCCTTACAGGCTATGTCCATCATAAATAAAATAAATCAATAACAATCAAATATGTCTAATATCCATTTAATGTGATGCATTTGGTTTGACTTACCCAATAATGTGGAAACCATTTTGCAAGCTTTTTTGGTTGAATGTTGTCCAAACTCTGGACAGGAAGTCTTGAGTCATACACCTTGTCAACATCAGGTACCATCCTCCATTCAACACAAAAATCAATTTATGGCACAAGCAAATACAAGAAACTCACTCCTGCACTGCATATTTGATACAAAGTGCTATGTTTTTCACCTGGGCAGAAATAAGCAGCACTTGTAGGGCTTTTTCATCAAGAGCCCCTGCTGTGATATCCAGTAACATCTTGCACCCCTCTGTGGACCTGTGCATGTCTTCAAAGGTAATTAAACAAGCCAGCAATTTACATAAACCACCAAAATAAAAACCTCCAATATGAATATAGGCTTTTGGGGGATATCTCATTTGCTGGAGACGGCTCCACACACCAGCCTCATCAAAAACAGCCGGAATGATCTGCTTGGCCTTGGATATCTTTTGCTGTGTTGAAAGCTTTCGGTCAGCAGGAGCTAGCTTGCTCATTGCTACAGCCAATAGTGCATCGAATTTGGTGAAAAGTATGACAACAGGAACTGCATGGGCTGAGAATCGAAGGGAGCTGCAACATTAACAAGCTTACTATTCGCAGTATCACATTCTCCGAAAAAGATTTCCTCGGACCGTTGAATTGCTCGGTCAAGTTTATCCATCGAAATACAGTACCTGTGCAACATAAAAACACGTCAGCATCTATCAAGTGCCTCTGGTAGTAGTTACCATATTGCATGGATGCGTTTCTTGAGAAGAGGAGTAGCAGCCCGGTCAGCAATGAATTCCTTCATTCTCCGAACTTGGTCTACGGAGCCTGCTTCGAAGCCCTGTGAGTCATGAAATACAAATTTGTCGTTGCCCCGAAAGACCAGTTCGTTCTCTATGTTGTGTATTCCACGCTAACAGGGATCGGTCATAACGTGCCTGAGGTCTCCATCCAATGTGGAGTTAAAGTACCCACCCCCATGGATCCCTCGACTTGGGACACATCAATCTAGTTGGAAGATACAGCATTCAACCAATTCCACATGTATCAAGTAAGCTCGCACCTTGTTCCCATCTCCATCATAGATCTCTGGGTTTTCCGTAGAGTCACAGATGGCGCGAAGAATGGTCGTCTTGCCAGCGTTTGCCCGTCCCAGGATAAGGATCCTGAAACGACCGAACTTCACTCGGATGTTTTCAAAGTCTGCACTTGCATTTTCTGTCGCCATCTTGGAGATCGCGTTCATATTAGCAAAGAGAACTTGGGAGAAGTTGAGGTGGGTGGTGAGGACGAGGGTATGGGTAAGGGTAAAGGAGGAGGCAGGATCGATCTGTCGGTCCCATCTACTTCCGATGGCCGACAGGTCCCGGGATCCATTGATACCGAGTCTGGAACCTCCCTCGTCGACATTGATTCGACCGCAATGTCCCGGAAGTCTAGGCCTAAACCCAAGAACCCATCAGAGCGACCTAGAACAGAGACCGGGCATACCGGGGTTCCGTGTTTGTTCCCGTTGCCATGCACGCGACGTAGGTCGGCCGTATGATATTCCTGGACGTGTTCCTTATGGAGGTAACGTATTAGTGGCTGGCGTAACGGGAGACGCGGACGTTCCTAGTGTTCATGTACACTGTAAGTCGTGAAAAAATTCACCGTGAAACGAACTATTAAATCCCACGCGAGATCAGGCTCGATCTCGACGACCTGCTCTTATAGCTCCTTCTTCACCGACGTGTGCGTGATAAAGATTCCAAGAGTGCTAGATGGTGAACAATGAGATCCCGGACTAAGTAACTTACTAGGTGCCTTTGTCGCGTGGCAGGTTCATGAACAAGGGGATTCTGAAGCGAAACCCCCAGGCCCCGGGCGTATAGCTTACATGAATAATATTGGTGGGAGTGCTCAAGCACTCTGACGAGAGAATCAGACCGCTGTGAACAGCGAACGTATTATGTCACACACAGGAACATGCGCTCGGGCTAGTCCACATCCACTCTCGCGTTCAAGCTTCAAACGCGGGCCCTTCAAAACATGCAACCAGTCTGTTTTTTGTTGCCGTGGTCGCGCCCTCTGAGAATCTCTGCACGCGCTCCTGCTACTGGTCTGTCAGTCCCCGTCCGACTCCCCGTACATCGACCTGTCGTCCATTCTCCGTGACCCCACTGACGCCTTTTCACCAGTCGTCCATATTTCAAGTTCTCCCTCGACGGCAGAGCACTCGACGACGGTGTCATTCGTGTCCGAATGGACGAAGTCGCTCACTTGAAGAGACACCGACGATGCTGCATCCTGGACTCTCAGCTTCTCATTCCCGATCCGACCCTAAGCAAATCAGCTCGTATCAGATGGCTCGAAAGAACCACGTTTTCATGCAGTATGGCAGCCCGCTCAATATCATCCTTTATAAGAACGGCGAGGACCAAGTCATCCCCAATGGTTGTGGTCTACTCCACATGGAACATTTCAGAACAAAGGAGGACACGCAGCCTCTTCAAATCGATACAGCTCAACAAGGCGGCTTGGTTGAAGGCGAGCAACAAGATACTTGATGGGAAGAGACGTTGTCCACCTGGACAGATTCGAAGCCGAAAGGTCCTCGGTGGTCTTTCACCTCATACTCACCTCGTCGCCTACTCATCTCGTCCATTTCGCAGGCCCTGAAGCTGTTTCGCTCGACATCACGTCCCCTGAACGCGCCACGAACATGTCTCTCCCTTCCACAACTAGCCCTGATGCAATCTACTCAGACCCTTACCCACTCTACAATTCTAACGTCTTTGAGTACCTATCCGACTCCCCCGTCGCTCTCTGAGGTTCAGTCCCCTTGATGGATACCCAGGGTAAAATGGTGTTGTTGTAGTCCTCCGTGCCATTGGAAGCGAGACTTCGACTGACATGGGAGAAAACAACGGCGGCAGAGCCAGACTGGATGTCTAAGTCTGGCATTCTCGACGTCTTCATTCTCCCAGGTCCTGACCCCACTCTAGTCTTTTTCCAACATGCTACTCCCACGGGCACTCCTATGCTTCCTCCTCTTCTCCATCGCGTACCACCAATGTCGTTGGACTTATGTCAGCAGCGAAGACGGGAACAGATTTGCAGGAGAGAACATTCCAGTGGACGTGTCTTGGCTTGATATCGAATATGCCAAAGAGCACAAATACCTTATGTGGACAAAATATTCCCTAAAAATGATTGCCGACGTAGAAACAATGGAACGCAAGGTGGGCTTACCTCGTCTCTGCTCGCCACATTTACCAATAGTAACTCGATACATAGATAGTTGTCATCATGGATCCCCATCTCAAACGCGAATCCAACCACCCTGTCTACAAACTTGTGTTCGATCTCGACGTCCTCATCAAGCCCAATTCCGGAGAAGGTGGATATGAAGGGTATGTTGTTCTCGCCATGTTCCTCTTCGCTACGTTGAGCGCTACCTACTAAATGGTGTTGGCCCAGATCTTCTTCCTGGACCGACTTTTTCAACCCTGAGAGCTGGGATCTATGGGTCAAGTTACTCAAGACCAAGAGTGTAGATGGTTCTTGGGCATGAATACAGAGCTCAGAGAATGTTGGCATTTGGAATGATACGAACGAGATCTTCGCTGCACTCAACGTGTCCAATGGTCTCGAGATCTCGATGCCGAGGGACATATATACATTAAGGTGATTGGGAACACCAAGGTGTGCACAACATCAATGACATACTTTATGTACGTATCTTTCTTTCTTGATCATGTGGTTCTTATTCACTGTTTGCTGACAGGCCAACCAAACTTACAATCCCCTTTATCACCGCTCTGACCCTCCCAGACGTTGCTTTGTGTTCACTCGTACTTACTATGTGGGTACCCAACGTTTTGCAGCAAAGTGGACTGCTACGACTGCCTCGGTATACCTCACTCCGATGCAAAAGTCTACTACGACTACCTTTTTCACAATACCTATCGTCTGTCTCCTTCGGAAACTACTGGCCAGACAGTCAACGTTCCGGCTGCACTCCACCAGATTCCTTTGCTCATCCCTGGCTAGTCGATACTCCCCACGCACGAACGTCCGCGAAGACCCTTCCTTTTGATGATACATGACCCTTTTACGCTGCGTGTCGCACTTACTGTAACGTGGATGGCAACGTGAAAGGCGAACTTTAACTGGACGACGGCGAAGGCGAAGGGTTTAGATACCAATAGGGCGAGCTTGTCTGGCGTGGGTTCCAAGCCCCGACATCGCGCGACGATTCCAAGAAGCAGAAGTGTCAAGGCGGTTTACGGGAGATTCGTCATCCAGAGCGGTGATCTGGCAACGCCGTTGCCTGAGACAGTGATCGTCGAGGATCCGGTGGTGGCGGTCACCTTGGATTGGTCGGTGGCAATTGCTAATAGCCGAGTGCACTCCCCGCCCTTTGTGAGGATGTAAAAGGGACTCTGACCACACCAATACAAGTATCGTCTCATGTCGTCAATTAGGATTTTCAGGCGATTGTCTTCATATGTATTGAAAATACGCATGTCGAGTACTCCCACATTGCAGAAACTAGTAATACACGCTCGGATCTGTATCACGGGGTGCGCCCGAGGGTTACATATGGCTAACATCTTCACCTAGGCTCGACATATCTTGGGCCTCCTTCCTGCACAGGTATACCCAGCTAAGCAATGCCTCCATAGATAACATGACACAGCCTACATCAAAATCACCCGCTGGCCGATCACATGGCCTTTTTCGACGGTCAACTTGTCTTGGGCATCTTCCCTCACCGACGATGGTGGCGCCCTTACCGGACCTGATGAGACTTTTGAGCGCGGCCTCCTTTTCCCGCTTGGCACTCCCGCCCTTGACGCCCGAACCTGCTTGTTCTCCACTGCCTTGTTCAACGCGTTCCGCATCTTCTTTTCCGCCTTCTGCTCGTCAGCCTGTCGACTGCGTTGTTCGGCGGGGATGAGTTCGCTCCAAGCGCGGAGGATGAAAGAGGATGCGGGGGGGAGGATTTCCTCGGGTGTAGGGAGTGCCAATTCGAGCGAGGTCGCTGGGAGATCCAATACCATTGTGATGGCCACATTAGGCTGTTCATCATCATCAACACCAACAGTAACGTTCCGGCTTGGGAACGTAGTACGCATAATACACAGTGCGTCCGGTTTCGCATAGATACCCTCCCACAAACGAGTGGTCTCTCCGTGTTCGCGGTATCACCGTCCGTCATGATCGTCCGTGGACGCGCCTTCGTGTAAATCTCGTTTTGCCCATCTCGACAGCAAAAATGGGAGGTAATGCTGCAGAGGTGGGCAAACGACATCGTAGAACTAGCCTTGCTTGATCCGCGTTTTGATACGGTCTTCGAGGGAGGCGACGGGGAAGGCTCTGTCGCCAGTTGCCCGCCAAGCTACTTCTTCTGGCAGGCTCATCCTCACCCTCTGACGTGCGAGCTGCTCGAAAGGCGGGGCCAGGTGAGTGAAGCGAGCAGCACAGCAATGGGACGAACACGTACCGTCGTCATCCCGCCACGTGCCTCCCATCTGAAGCAGGTCTGGATGGAGTGCTGGTGACTAAAGGCAAGGGAGTGCGAAGCTATGTAGGAGTGCAGGGAAGTGGGAGGGCCTGGAAAACTCCTTCGGGAAGCCTAACGCGAGGTGAGAAGCATCCAGCGCATCCGTTCGATCGTCGTCTTCGAGGGGATGAAGCGCTGTTTGTCGTGGTATGGCCACTCCTGGCGTTGGACCATCACTATGCGGAGACAACATCAGTGTTAGGGTCATCGCGTTCGACGTGGGCGCGCGCACTCACAGGTCATTCGTGTCATACGGGACCTCGATGGTCTCGCGCACAGTATAATAGTGGTCCGGTGGAGTCCAAGTCATTGGCGGCAGCTCGTCATCTCCAGTGGATGGTGTCGCCCATCTTCGTGCGATGTGGCGATAGGATGGGGTAGGAGATCCAGGGGTCCTCGACAAGACGGGGTCCCGCTGGCCGCGCCACCATCGCGGATAGCCAACTAACACATTGGGGTTTCCCATATTTTGAGCACGCCAGAAGATATTTTATAATGTATTTCAGAATATTTTATTTGTA
>JBBPTK010000098.1:0-30075 GCA_038094135.1 Spongiforma cf. squarepantsii | reverse complement strand
CAGCTACGGTTCCGGCTCTTCCCGCGATCCGACTAATCATGGTCAAAGTCTCCCTCGACAACGTCCTTCTCGCAGAGTGCGATCTTCCCCTCGTCCTCGAGGGCAATTACTACT
The DNA here is from genome assembly GCA_038094135.1 of Spongiforma cf. squarepantsii. Taxonomy (NCBI): domain Eukaryota; kingdom Fungi; phylum Basidiomycota; class Agaricomycetes; order Boletales; family Boletaceae; genus Spongiforma; species Spongiforma cf. squarepantsii. The sequence continues at coordinate 29,961 of JBBPTK010000098.1, read as the reverse complement.
TCCCACCTGACACTGTGCACAAGGCCTTCCTCGTCCCATCAACCAATGTGTAAGCCCCCCGTTTCATGAGGGACGTCGCTTACCACCTCAACCACGGTGCCGCAACCCACTTAGAACCATTTGTCCGTGGAAGGGGTATTGTGCACATGGCTCAACAGAGATAGTTTCACTTCTGATGTAGATGCCTGTAGCACCGCCTCGTACTATTCCGCCGACGTTGACGGAAAGTATGTGGCAGACATTGCGTGGTAAGTCTCCGAGCCGAACCTCCTACGTACCGGATCTTATACGTTATCTAGGTATTACCCCGAGCCTAAACCCAAGGCAGCTCGCATTAAGAATCATGTCGCTTTTTACAAAGTAATCCGTCTCGCGCCGGCATTTGGACGTGGCTGATTAGACACCATCATTTCAAAAGAACAAGGTTTCCATTGAGGATTGAATGTATGCATCCCCAACCCTTCACAGGAGTTCCAGAGTCATACTTTCATTATGAGCATCATCATATTCCTTCACAAATATTCTGTATATGTACCTCCATGATCTTATGTACATCAACAAATGTTTCATTGCTCACCTGGTTAGTACAGTTGTGAACTCACAATTTCAAGATCAGATTAGCTATACTCCCTGTTGAGGGATGTGGGTGGAGGTGGCTGGATGGCTGTTGAGGATAGTGTATAGGCTGCTGAAGTGAGGCATGGACTTTGTGATGTCTGTATGTAATCATGCTGATGATGTTCAGCGGAAGGCATGACATGATTGCTGATCTGAAAGGGAGAGGTGGGTGAGCAATGCATTTTGGGCCTTCCATCTATACTATAAGATGACTTGCATGAGAATTTTCTATCTTTCATCTCTCATTGGCTAGACAAACCATGTGGAACAGTGCTGTGTTTTTGCTTTCTTCTCACTGGTCAGTTAAGTAATTCATCATGTGTATCACATGTAACTAAAATTTGCTCTGAATAAAATTTGCTCCAATTTTGCTATTGGCCATTTACAGCTCTCATCAACCATGCACGATGCTAATGTTGGGTGATTTCCTATTCCGTTGCTCTGCTGCCTTGTGCTCAGGTAGTGACCATCTTCCCTTAGCTGCTCACAGAATGCCAGTGGACACCTGTCAATCCCAGTCAAACAGCCATGAATAGATTTGGTTGCGGAAGGTTCAGCAGAGGCATCAGACAGGCTGATGTCCCACGAGCGCCGCTCTCTCATGCAGCATAGATGAAGAGAATGTGAATGACAAGAGAAGGCCCAAGGTTTGCATTCTTTCCCTCTTCCTTTAATGTTCTGATTTTTCTCCTTTAGCTCAGCGCCCACTACCAGGACCACAACTGCAACCTCATCACAATCACCTGGGCCCACTGCAACCTCTTGCTCCACTGCAACCTCTTGCTCCACTTCAGCCACTGGCACCTCATGCTCACCCAATCCAGCCAGCTCCTTATGCACCACTTCAACCATCGACTCTGCAATGACAGCACCAAGTTCAGCTTCCTCTACCTGCCACACGTTGCCCTTACTACAATGAACCACTGGGCCGTCATGACCTTGGTTTGATGAATATACTTTGTTCTTGCTGTCAAGCTTTACATTGGATGGCTGAACGTCTTTCCTCTTCTTCTAATCGCAATCCACTGTTTGGATTGTGCTGCAACCATGATCAGGTTTGGATCCCCATCCCTCGTGAGCCCCCAGCAACTCTGAAAGTGCTTTTGGATGATGTGACACCTGAGGCCATTGCATTTCAGGCCAACATCCGACAGTACAATGCCACCTTGGCATTCATGTCATTAGGAGTTCAGGTGGATCATGGGATCAATAATGGACATGGCCCATATGTATTTTGTGTTCACAGAGAACTCTGTCATCGCATGGGGCAGCTTATCCCTCCTGCAGGCACTCAGCCTGTTTATGCCCAGCTGTACATATATGATCCGGATTTAGCTCATGCTGCACATACAAGTCGCAATGAAAACCTTTCCCCCCGCATCATGCGAAATTTGCAGGACATGCTGGCAGTGAGCCATCGATATGCACAATTATTCTGTCATGCCCATCACTTACTCCAGCAATATCCTGAGGATTCGCCCATTACCATCTGTTTGCTTGTTGACCCTGTTTGTGATCATCGATGCTACAACCTTCCTACCATCAGTGAAATTGCAGCAATTATCCCTGATGGAACTCTGGCAACAGAGTCCTGTGATATCGTGCTACATTGTCAAGGTGGTGGACTGCAGCATATCAGTGAAGGACATCGATCATATGCCACCCTTCACTATGTCCTCCTTTTCCCTTATGGTGAAGATGGATGGCACTGGGATCTATGCCTTCATCAACCAAACAAGCCAGATTCTGAGGCAAGGAAGTTGACTCAAATTCGTTATGTTGCATATCAGCTTTTCCTTCGCCATGGTCAATACTTGACACTTTTTTGTGGATGAGCATTATTCCAACAGTATTTGGTCAATATGTTTGCATCTAGTACTGAGCAGAGCTGCCTTGCATTTCTTCGTCACAACCAGTCAAAGCTTCGTGCATCTCTTTATAGTGGCCTTGAAGATGCTATTGGAGCCAACAACAATGAATTTGATCTCAATGAGATTGGACAACATATTGTCCTACCTTCATTGTTCACAGGCAGCCCACAGTACATGTACCAGTGCTACCAGGATGGCTTGGTGCTTGCTCGATACTTTAAGAAAATTGATATCTTCATGACCGTCACATGCAATCCCCAGTGGCCTGAGATCCAACAGGAGCTACTTCCTGGACAGGCTGCCTCTGACCGGCCTGACTTAGTTGCAAGAGTATTCCACATGAAGAGATCTGCAATCATTGACTGCATCTACAAGCAAGGAATCTTTGGAAAGGTTGCAGCATACATTTGCACCATAGAGTTCCAGAAACGTGGATTGCCACATATGCACATGCTTATTTTTCTCGAACAACCACATAAATTACTTTCCCCTGCTGATGTCGACTCTGTCATTTGTGCACACTGGCCTGATCCAAAGACACAACCCCTCCTCTTTCAAACAATCAAATCTAGTAGCATGATCCATGGTCCCTGTGGTGCCCTAAATCCAAATGCACCATGCATGGTTGACAGAAAATGTAGTAAAGGGTATCCTAAGGCTTTTCAAGATCACACAAACATGGATTGTGAAGGCTATCCCTTATATCATCAACCTGATGATGGCCGTGTTTTTCATGTCACACAGCATGATCTTGATAACCAATGGGTTGTACCATACAACCCATTTCTCTCGGCAACATTTTGATTGCCATATCAATGTTGAATGCTGCATCGCCTTCAGTTCTGTCAAATATGTAAATAAGTATATAACTAAGAGCCATGATCGCACCACGGCTTCAGTCACTGATCGTCATGATGAAATAAAACACTATATTGATGGGCACTACTAGTGTTTAAAGGTCTGGTCCTAGGACCGCAAAAAGACCGAGACCGAACCAGACCGGTCCTGATTGGTCCTGGTCTTGTCTGGTTGTGGAAAAGATCAGTCTTGGTCTTTCCAGATCTGGAAAAATGAAAGACCGATCAAAAACCGGTCGCAACCGGTCCAGACCGCGACCGATAGGTAGCCCCTATTAGCTACCTATCCACCCCATCTACCATAATTTTTTCGAGAATTTAGCTATTTTTTTGGTACTTTAATCTTCGATCTAAATTTTAAGGAGGTAAAAAATATAAATGTCTATATCTCGAGATCGGATGATCGGATCGACGCGATTAGTAGCTCAGATTCTCACATTTACTCTTTACTAACGCCGGTACAGCCACCGCTAAGGTCACCGATCACATCGCGATCGAGTAGAAAGTGATCATTCGGGTATGTATTTTGAGATCTAAGATAAAAACTTAAATCACTCATATCTCGACGAGATCTCAACCGATTTGCAAACCTTTTTGGTGCGATCGAACCGTGGGAATGTGTAGTATATTTCAGGAACCCAAAAGACCGGTTGCGACCGGTTGCGGACCGGTAAAAGACCAATCGAGACCAGTTTTCATTGGTCCTGGTCCGGTCTTTCCTGTTTTGGAATTTTCCCGCGACCGGTCCGGTCCGGTCTTTTTGCCAAATCACAAAAAGACCGGACCGGACTGGACCTTAAAACAATAGGCACTACATCTCTGCTCCAGAGGCAGTATGGCGTGTCCTGCAGTTCCACATTCATGAACAGCATCCACCCATAACACAACTACAGATTCATTTACCTGGACAGCATATGGTTGTGTTTAACCCAGATGAAGATCTTGAAGCCATTCACCGTCATGCTGAAAATGAGCAAACAATGTTAACTGCATTTTTCAAAGCCAACACTGACCTGGGACCTCTTGGGACTGCTGCATGTCAGTATACATATCAAGAATTTCCACAACACTTCACCTGGAAGCCTGATCATAAAGTCTGGACTCTGTGGCAAAGGGAATTTGCACTTGGGCGAATGTATCATGTTAGACCCACAGGTGGTGAGCAATTCTATCTTCAGATTCTTTTCACAGTAGTTAAGGGGGTGACATCATTTGCAGACCTTCGAATGTTCTGTGGAGTTGTACATCCAACATTTCGAGAGGCTGCTATTGCATGAGGGCTGTTGGATGATGATGGTGAATGGGATCTCTGTCTACAAGAAGCATCAGAAATGCAAACAGGACACCAGCTGCGGCAGCTATTTGTGACGATTCTACTGTTTTGTCAACCCTCAAATCCACTACAGCTTTGGAATGAATTTTGACAATACATTTGTGACAATCTACGCTACCAACTTCAAGTTATGGGCTGTGAAGACCCATCCTGTGAAGACATCTTTGACTATGGTTTAAGCATCCTTTGAAACATGCTAGCATCTTCTGGTCGCACCCTCTCTGACTTCTTATTACCAGAGCCACGCCAGGATTGGGACATTCAGCATGCTAATTGGTACATTGCTGAACAGATGTCATACTGGCATGATGTTGAATGAGCTGCTGCAGATGAAAACATACCATGCTTCAATCCTGAGCAAAAGAATGCTTTCGACTGCATCACCAGTTCAGTTGCTAATGATCATGGGAAATTTTTCTATCTCTGTGGGCCAGGAGGAACAGGGAAAACATTTGTTTATTGGACGATCTGTCATCATGTTCGGGCTAATGGATGGATCGTCCTTTGTGTTGCCTCATCTGGGCTTGCTGCTCTTCTCATGCCTGGGGGATGAACTGCTCATTCAATGTTCAAAATCCCTATTGAAAATCTCAATGAAAGTTCATTCTGTGGTATCCCAAAGGAGAGCCTCCTTGCTGAACTGATCCGACAAACTCAACTCATTATCTGGGACGAGATCATGCAACAACATAAGCTTGATCCTGAAGCCCTGGACAGAACCTGCTGTGATATTCAAAATAGCAACCTACCTTTTGGTGGAATCACAGTTGTTGTCAGTAGGGACTTCCAACAAATTCTCCCTGTCGTGACGTGAGGAAGTAGAGAAAGTATTGTGGATGCCACAATTCAAATCTTCTGTCCTTACCAACTTAAGCAGACTCCATGATCCAAGACAGATGAGAGCATATGTTGACTGGGTTGACAGCTGTGAGTGGACATGGGAAAGGACCAATCAACCATGGCTGAAGAGCTGTTCAACATCAACTGAGGTTGCTAATAATAGATAAATCATTTTGTTGTATGAGAAATGAAAAGTTATCTACCAGGAATGCTAAGATAATCTATTGTCATGCGAGACAGACTAGGATAGGTGGTACAGTGCTCATACCACCACATTAAGGGGTCAGTGACATGCTCCACATTGGCCATTAAATACCTATCCAATTCACCCCACAGATCTGCTGGCTTCAGGGGTGCAAGTGACAACATGCTGTCAAACATGTTCTCCTAAGTTTCCATGTTAGTGTTACATTTCATTTCTGCTCTTGTTCTTATGTGGCTGTATTACTCACTTCTGCTCTTTGCTCAGCATGCCACTGCCTCGTTGCTTCACATTGTGTACTTCTTAGCTTCTGCTCTTTGACCAGCTGTGTCATAACCCCATTGCTTCTTTCCTTCTATCAGACTCATAGCCTTCCACAGTCTGCAGTACTCACTATTGAATTCTGGTGTGTTAGCCAACTGAGCAAAAGGCCTGAGCTGATAGCCTAACCACTATCAGCTATTTAAGCTCTGTCTAGTGTAGCTTCTAGACTTTATTGCTTAGTTACACCAAGGTTTCAATGTACCTAGTGACTCCCCAGTTTCATAGTAGTTCCCACTAGACATTTCAACACTCACTGCCTTTGGACTACTCCTTATAGCAACTACCCTCACCTATATAAATCCTAGTAGTTGCTCTTGTATTCTTTAACTTCGACCTACTTGGTCTTCCCCAGAAATCCTATTCTTAAACCCTTGAATTTCCTTGTTTGATCTGAGTGATCAACCTTTGACCTTTGACTTTGAATCTTTACCAAGTTGCTTGTTTACCTTGACATGACTCTTCATGAGTTCCTCAGTAATCAAGCTTAACAGTTAGTAGAATGTAGATGTTAGTAGATGGATTGACAGCCATATTACTTACTGAGTGTGATGCCACTACTTCAACATCCATATCACCATTCTCTATCTATGGCATACAGTGACATGTACTTGTCATGGACAAGTTGCTCTGCTGTTTGAATCCAGTCATCTTCCCATTTAGCCAGTCAGAAATAATTAAGCTTATGATGTGGGTGTAGCACTACAACAATGTTGAGAAAAACTAGTGAACAGTGAACATTACAATAACTCACCCATTGCAATGCAGTAAACCTCCAAGGAATCTGTGAGGGAATAGTAACAGTTGAGTGTGCATTTTTCTATGGTGACCCTGGGCTGCCCAGCATGGATTGATGGCAAGAGTGAGTGGTCATGAACAAATTTGCTAAGTTGTTCATCAATAAGATCCATTGCAGGAATCACAGTAGCAAGACTCAGTGTAGTGTGAGAGAAGAATGCAGTCACATCCTTCAGGACCTAGAGTGGCAATCAGCATTAGTATGGTACCACAGCCACAACACATAGTCAGTGGTGCACCCTCAGTATATCATGCAGCTCCTCAAGTATTTTCCACTCCTCCCCTAGCTTGCATTTCCTCAACCCCAGCTCTTTTTTCTGTGTAATAATATCCACCACTTCCTTGTGCTTCAGCACATATGTCAACATATTGAATGTCAAATTCCATCTCATAGCAACATCCCATGGCAAATTTGTGACTGATAAGTTCAATGCCTCAAGAATCCATCATTACTCAGGAAGGAGTTTCATGGAAGAATTGACATTGAACCTTGAAGCTAAGTTTTTGAATCTGTGTTGTATGAGTGAAAATCAGTTGAAGGAGGTGCATAACAATAATCCGTTTACCTTTGCCAATGCTAATTGCACTGGCTGGATGGTCCTCTGCAGCTCCTTTATCTCCTCACAAGTCAAGCTCACTACCTCATCCTCAAGTCCATCAATGTTGTCATCTATGGGTTTGTCTTCTTCACTTTCTATCCTATCTTTGTCATCCTCGATGTCACTCAACTCACAGATCTCCTGTGCCAACCACTTTTCATCCAGTGACATCCCAACTTATCATATATGTCACTGCTGCCCTTCCAGATCTCAAATGCACTCAACAACAATTTAGCCACCAGATTCATCATATGAAGACAGCAGTATGCATGCCCTGCCTTCCCACCATAATTAGGCAGGTTGAATTCAAGCTCACAGATCATCATGAGATTATTTGAAGCATTGTCACACATTATTAGTGTTTTAAAGTCTGGTCTGGTCTGGTTTTTTTCGTCCAAATTAGGCAACCAGACCATCCAAAACCTTGCAACCAGCAACTGGACCAATCCAGACCAGTCCTAATTCAACCTACAAGGTAACTGGACTGATTTGGACTGATTGCAACTGAAACCCATTCACGCACCCCTTTCCTGTGGGAATGCGGCTTAGCGATGGCTGTATGATAGTTAGATAAGACTCTTAACTAATTTTCCATCAAATAATCTCGCAATTTGACCCAGAAACGGTCGAGATAGTATTATTTTCGGCCAACATGTCATGTTTGAAGAGTATATTTTTGTATTTCAGTCTTATCTGGCTCAAAAAAAATCAGAAAAATGCGGGAAAATTATGGAATATTACTATATATGGTAGTATACATAGGGGGTGGCTGTACACCTGTTGTGACCAGTTGCCTAAGGTTCCACCAACCCAGGCAACTGGCAACTGGACTGGTCAGGACTGGTTGGCAACTGCAACTGCAGTCCAGTTGCAATCAGTTGTGGTCCAGTCCAGTTGCCAGTTGTGCTACCAGTTGGCAACTGGACTTCAAAACACTACACATTATACAAAGAACCTTTACATTCATAAGTGTCTCATTTGATTGCAGCTCGTCTTTTGTATCTGCTGACCTTATCTGCAATTCCAAATGCTTCCATGACATCCTGCAGTGTCTTTGCTAGGGTTGTGCTGGTGTGTGACTGCAATCTCAGATCAAGAACAGTCTGTTTCAATAGGTTCTATGCATACCTTATTCACTTCAATTAAATCTAACAGCATCATTAGTGTGCTCCCTTGTCAAAACCATGCATAAAAAAGGTAACTCTGGACATGGTCTGATAGGAGTTCCGAGGGTACAGAAGGGGAGGTACAGAGATGGATGTCTGGAGGTTTCAATATGGAGGAAGGGGATGGGGTGAGGACTTCGGCACAGGACTTATGTGTCATGCTCTTGTTGAATCATGGGTCCTTGTATTTCAGAGAGGGGATCAGGTCAGAGATGAGGAGATCATAAGGAGGTAGATATTGTAGGTAAAGACGAACAATATACAAGCTGAGGGATCATAAGGATCATATGGAGGTTTATATATGGAGGTTCATATTGGAGTTCATAATAAGAAACGGAGATGATCAGTAAGAAGTTACTAATGTGATGTGGAGGGAACGTGGGATTGGTAATCATAATGGAACTACAGAGTTCCTAAGTGGAGGCTGTGGAATAAACAAGGAGGTACATAAAAGGAAAGATGGAGGCAGTGAGACAGAGATCCGAAAGGAGATGGGAACTCCTATAGGGATTTTACAGTATCAGAGATGATATGGAGGTGATTGGAGGGTGATTGGAGGGAATTGGAAAGGTGTTGGACCATTGGGCATGGATATGACATCCCTTTGTGTTCCAAGTGCATGCAGATTGCCATGAAGGCACAGTGGTTCGGGGATGTCCAAGCATCTGTTGTGATAATGAACTTGCCTTGATTAGTGTTGCCACAGTTTCAAACCAGCAATTTTTTTCTTGCTCATTTTGTCTCAAATCCATATACTTATAGGGAATGAAATGTGGTTTTTGATCACAGCTTTTAGCCAAAAAAAGAACTGTGTGAATTGAATCAGCCAATGTTGAGTTATCTCACTTAGACTGATATGTGGTTTGAATGAAATCACACCTACTTTTTCACTCATATCTCATGAATGGCCAATGAATGTTAATTTGTGTTTCTATGCTTTTTGATAGATATAGATGTTAGCTACATTTCATTCACTGGAAGTTTTACAATCCATCAAGAAATGGAGATACTATAAGCAAAACTGGACCAAAAAACCAAAAATGTCAAAAACCAGACTGTGGCATCACTAGCCTTGATACATCTGGTACTATGTTTGTTCATTAGGTTTCCAAACTCAACAACAACCAACTATTCACTTACACTCAGCATTTTGGCAATTCATTTGCATGTGGATGTGAACATGTTGTGAACATCCTGGGCAACCATAAACCATGAAGGCACATAATGGTTAGGCCTTCTATCAGAGTCCTGTTCTACTCTGCTCTGGTCAGACTGAAGGTGGGGTCAGATGAGTCAGGGTTGGTGAGGACTTCAGCCTCAGCAACTGTGCTGTGCCTCTGCCTGGTCCCAGTCCTCATATTTTGAAGTTCAGAGTTGAATAGAAATTAGATTTAGAGCAGAGGAGAAGGAACTATGTAAGGAATACACAATCTTCAGACTAAGGAAACAGAGTACAGACAAAGCAGAACTAAATACTACTATAGAGGACAGAGGCAGTACAGATTGGAAAGCACAGGAGATGACAAAGGGAATTAGTAAGGCTATGTATGGAGAATGAGATATACTGAATAGGATGACAAAGTAAGAAGGAAGCACAGTCACGAATAGATTGGTGACTAAGTGAAATACCAGATGACATAATAGAGGTTGGAGTTGGAACTAAATAGAATGAGTCAGAATAGAAACAGAGGTAACTAAAATCAGGGTGGAGTTATCTAAGATGGAGTGGAGATGTCACAGTTGTGATAGTATCCCTCCTTTAGACCCTGAACCCTTGAAGAGCCCAAGAAGCCCTTAGGTGGCAGATCTTGATTGTGGTCAGATGTGGACTTGTGTGGCAAAGCATGAGCAGAGTCCAAATCTATGAGATAAAAGGAGGAGTGTTGGCAGAGTTACTCTTGAATCACATCTTTCATCATGTCCCACTTGTCTGACAACAACTTTGATTGGAAGCAAGCTTTGATCAAGTGGTTGGTGACTGACTCAGAAGATGATGAGAGAAGGTGAATTGGAAGACAGCAGAGAAGTGTCGTTGGGCAGAGGAGGAGAAGAGATGGGTGGTGAGAGCAAAGGAGAAGAACAGGAGGGTGAAGGAGGAGAAGAGGCAATTCTGATCGCAGAAGGATCACTAATTGATTGTGATTAGCATTGCAAAGTGGAGGAGGAGGAGAAGAAGAGACACAAGAAGGAGGAGCAGAAATGCATTGAGGAAGAGAGGGTGAGAAGGATGAGGGAGCAGGAGTTGGTAGCAGAGCATTGCCAAGCAGAAGTGAAGGCTGCACAGGCAGTGTGGGCACAGAGGAAGGAGACAGAGGGGTTGGCAGCATGTGAGAGGTGCATGTGTGTCAAGAATCCCAGGGCATGCAAGGCACAATCCAGAATGAAGAAGGCAATGGCATGCATGCCATGCCAAGTGGCCAGGAAGGTGTGCAGCTGGAGTGGGATAAGGGATGGGTTGGAGGTGCCAGGAGAGGCAGAGGAGAAGGTTGGACAGAGAAGATGGAGGAAGGAGGTGAGATCCCCAAAGGGCATTGCCAAGAAAAAGGCTTGGACAGCTGTGATGGTGGATGTCAGTGGAGCAGACAATGAAGACACAGACAGAGAGGAGGAAGAGGAGGGGGAATTGATTCCAAGACTCTTGATGGAGGCTGCAGTGGCAAACCAAGATGGGATCAGAATGCTGGTGGAGGTGCTGGGTGAGTTGGTGGGCAGGATGGACAGGTGGAAGGTCATTGCTTGAGTGGTGGTGATGCAATTGTGGAGGATGCCAGCAGATGTGCAGGAGCACCTTGTGGAGTTGCTCAAGATGCGACCAGAGTTTGTCCAAGGATTGTCAAGGAATGGAGAGAACTTGAAGGCAGAAGTCAGAGGGGAAGGGAAGGAGATGGGTAAAGGAGCAGAGGAGGATGCAGAGAGTGAGGAGGAGTAGTATATATTTATTTCTTTTCTTTAAAATCAGAATGAATTGCACTATGAGGGAAGACCCAAGCAGATACTGATGAGGATGTGGTGGAGGAGCTAGGGTGACATGAGCAGTGTCCCTATCCCCCCTTCAAGCCAGAGGTCCCATCAGAGGAAGGATTGAGGGGAGTGGATATGTGATCAGGACAAGAAAGGAGGAAGGCAGAGGGCCACTGAGTAGTATGCAATCCAGGTCTTAAACCATCAAATGTGGACAGCCTATATAGAAGAGTATCACAGGGTGACTTGGTGAGTTCAAGATGGTTGAAATTGACCGGAGTGGTGTCAGAGCCTACAACTGAAAAGTGGCCCAGCTAATTAAAGCTTGTCAGAGGGGTCCTAGGCAGAAGTACTTGCATTCATTACAGACTGGAATGGAACTAGTATGGTGCAATACCTGATAGCTCAATGGAGTATTTCATGGGTGTGCCAGATGTGTTCAAGACATGAGTAAGTAAGAGGAACTGAGCAGAGATATGCAGAATGCATTAGATGTGACAGATGCCAAAGTTAGCTGAGGTATGAAGAGGTAGTAGGGGTGATGATCACATAGGAGGATAGAGATAGAAGGTGAAAGTGGAAGGAAAAATGGAAAAGGAATGGATGTGTTGAGAGGTTTCATGCACAGTAGGTTTCAACACTGACCTAACATGTGCAGTGTGGAGGCCTAGTCAGACTCCCAGCCAGAGGTCATGGCAGAGGAAGCATGGGCCTTGGCAGCATTCAAGTCAGATCTAGGGCAATCCTGAACAGTGTGTCCTGGTTCAACTCCACAGAACATGCAGAGACTGAGATCAAGCTGCTGCTGGTGTTCAGCTGGAGTCAGTTTGCCATTAGCATTGAGGATGGACTGAGGGTCAGGAATAGGGGTGTTGGAGTCAGGGAGGACAACCTTGTTCACAAGGTTATCAGGGAGATTAGAGGAGGGGGTATCAGAGGAGACAAGAGGAGGGTCAGATGAAGACTCATCAAAGTTGGATGGAGATTTGGAGGTCTCAAAGAGGAGATTGGAACTATTGGAGGAGGAGTCAGAGGCACTGTCATCAGGATCAGAGGGGACAGAGAGCAAGACATGGGGGCGTCAGAGTTCTTCTGTGCAACATTTCCAATATCTAGTGTTGATGGTCTGTGTGAAAGAACAGAGATTGTGGAGATTGGTGGGTTTGCCAAGGTGAGAGATCTTGTTCTTGATTTGGTTGGGAAGACTGGAGTAGAACACATGGTGGAGTGCACCAGTGCCATAATTGTGCACTTGACCTGCTAACCGATTAAATTCGGCCACATAAGTATTGATCTTTTTGTGATCTTTCATGACGAGATGTCAAGGAGATGTTCTGCATCTCTGATGGGATTGTGTGGACCAAAGTTATCTCTGAGTTCCTGGATGAATGACCAGTAGTTGTCAACCCAGAGAGGATGAAAAGTGGAGGGGGCAGAGCTGAGAATATCTGGTTCAAACCAATCTAAGGCCATACCCATTAGTGTTTTAAAGTCTGGTCCAGTCCAGTTTTTTACCCTATTTGGCAGGCAACCGGACCACAACTGGTTTTGGTAATTTTCTAATTAAGGCAACTGACAACTGGACTTGTAAAGACTGGTTGCAACTGGTCTTTTGAAAGATTGGTCTATAGCTGGTCCGCAACCAGTTTTTGTGCTAAGCGATGGCTGTACCGAATTTAGCCGAGACTCTTGGCTTCCAGATTAATCATGAATTAAGTAAATCCGTCCAGAAATGGCCGAGATATGGCCATTTTTGTCTTGTATGTCTAAATTCATAGATCAGTCTCTATAAAATGCAAATAAATACCTAAAATTCCACTAAAATTATGGGAACTAGGTCTGGTCATGTACTACACAGCCCAAGGCAACCAGTTGCCCAAAAGACCAGTTGCAACTGGTTGGCAACTGCAGTTGCCAATTTTCAAAACAAGGCAACCTGTAACTGCAGTTCTATCACAACCAGTTGCAGTCCAGTCTGGTTGCCAGTTGCACAACCAGTTTGCAACTGGACTTTAAAACACTAATACCCATCAAATATGACTGTGCAAAGGTGACTTTAGCATGATTGGTTGTAAATGCTCTAGGGCAGTCCTGAAAAATAAGCTTGCACTGGACTAGGAAAGTGCGGAGGAGTTGGGGATCAGATCCATTGAATGTATCAGGTTCGCAGACCTTGGTGGGGATGGAGGATTGGGATGAGGAGTTGGAATTGGCTAAGGTGCAAATGGATGCAGCCAGTGCAAGAAGCAGATCAGATGGAGGAGTGGAGTCAGATTTGGAAGGAGTTTAGAGTTGAATACAACTATGATGCGAGAAAGATGGGGTTGGAGTGACTGATTGAGGAGTTTGAGGATTGGATGCAGGTTGCCTAGTAAAGGAGGTGAACCCTGTATCATCAACATCTTGTTTCAGATGGGATCAGATGGAATTGTGACAGAGAAGACTGATGGATGGGAATGGTTGTGCTGAAGCATGAGATGCCAGGGTATGAGACAGATTGTCATGAAAGATGGACATAGTGACTGAGGAGAAGGATGATCAGAAAATGTTAATGACAGGACCAGACAGGTGGTAGTCTGAAGATACTATCAGAGACCCGTTCTACTTCACTCTGGTCCAACTGAAGGCAGGATTGGATGAGTCAGGATTGGTGCTGAGGACTTCAGCCTCAGTGACTGATGATGCAGTGCTGTGCCTCTGCCTGGTTCCAGTCCTCATATTTTGGAGTTCAGAGTTGAACATCAGAAAAAACCTATGCTTGAAAATTGTATCAAATTACTACTATTTACAAATAACTCACATTATTGACAATTTATGACTTTTTTCTGGTCCTCTAAAATCATTCAGATAATTTCCGATAATTCTCAAGAATATACAGAATATATGTGAATAATACTGTTTCTATTTCTATATAATATTATAACATTTCTATTACAATTGATCAAAAATGCTGATAATTTTCCAGAATATGTTGACACTTTTATAGACTTTTGTCACTATATTTTCTTATACATGCACCATTTCATATGCATTCTTACTACACTACACTCATCATGCTTGTTCACTAGACACACATGTTAGGTGTTCTTTGAATGCACTTGGTATGCTTTTTTATTACACTTCTACATATATACATTGTTGTAATACTGTCTTACTACATTTTTGTACACTTTTTTACTACACTTTTGTATATGTTGTACATATAAGTGTTAGATTAATAAACCAACTAGCACTCCAAAACTGCTGAGTGTATACAAGTACAGTAAAGAATACAACTGTATCAAGAAAGTATTGTAAAGAAATTTTATAAAAGTGTACACAAGTGTATCAAGAAAGTGTACCAAAAAAGCGTACAAAGTGTACCAAAAAGTGTAGTGAGAAAGTGTACACAAGTGTACTAAGGAAGTGTACGGAGTGTACCAAAAAAGCATACAAAGTGTAGTGAGAAAGTGTACAAGTGTACAAAAAGTGCAGTGAGAAAGTGTACAAAGTCTACCAAAACGTGTACACAAGTGTACTAAGGAAGTGTACAAAGTGTACCAAAAAAGTGTACAAAGTGTAACAAAAAGTGTACAAAGTGTACCAAAAAATATAGGACAAAGTGTACCAAAAAATATAGGACAAAAGTCTGAAGTCAGAGACAACAGTTATCCTAATAACGACACTAGCAATGCAACAAGAAAAGTGATCTCAAAGACACATTCATTTGTTGTGCATTAAAAAGTGTAGGGAAAGCTTAAGACAACTACCAAAAGTGTAGGTTGTGTCCCCCCCCTTATGGTAGTTTCGGCCATTTGTTTGGTCCAGTTTGCCCTGAGGCACAAGAGGCATGAGTTTTAGTGTCCACTAAATCATGTTTTTTGGGTCTTTTGACTTAGGCAATTTTTTGATGTACTAGAAGTTTAAATAAAGTGTACAGACAGTATTGAAAGTGTTAACACACTGCTTTTACTACACTTTTTGTACACTTTTGATACACTTTTTTTACTACACTCTGGTACACTTTGTCTGCATTTTTAATACACTTTGGTACACTTTTTTCCACACTCTGGCACACTTGGATAGACTTGTTTCTGCATTTTTGGTACACTTGGTACACTTTTGCATACACTGTGGGTACACTTTTGTATGCTTTTTACTACACTTTGCTAGACTTATTGGTACACTTATGTCCACATTTTTACTACACCTTGGTACACTTGTTGGTAAACTTTTGTCTGCTTTTTGACTAAACTTTGCTACACTTTCTTTTACACTTTGCTACACTTTTGTCCACTTTGTTACTACACTTTTGCTACATCTTTTTCTACACTTTGATACACTTGTTGGTACACTTTTGTACGCTTTTTTACTACACTTTTGCTACACTTTTTTCTACAATCTGGTACACTTGTTGGTAAACTTTTGTATGCTTTTTAGTACACTTTTGCTACACTTTTTTTACTACACTTTGCTACACTTGTTGGTACACTTTTGTACACTTTTTTACTACACTTTTGCTACACTTTTTTCTACACTTTGCTACACTTCTTGGTACACTTTTGCACACTTTTTTACTACACTTTTGCTACACTTTTTTCTACACTCTGGTACACTTGTTGGTACACTTTTGTAAGCTTTTTACTACACTTCTGCTACACTTTTTTCTACACTCTGGTACACTTTTTTCTACACTTTGCTACACTTGTTGGTACACTTTTGTACACTTTTTTACTACACTTTTGCTACACTTTTTTCTACACTCTACTACACCTTGATTCCCTTGTTGGTACTCTTTTATATATTTGGTGGTATACTTTGACAACCTTTGGTACACTTTTTTACTACACTTTTGTACACTCTCCTTACTACACTTTTTGTACTACACATTTGTACACTTTTATATACATTTTTACTACACTTTCTTACTATATTTTGGTACACTTTTTAGTACACTTTTTTACAACTTTTTTGTAAACTTTTGTACACATTTTTATCACAAATTTTATCACACCTTTAGAAAATTGTCATAAATTATCAAAAATGTCAGAATTTTTGCATAAATAGTGAATATTTGTTATATTTGTCGTAAATAGTAACAATTTCATACAATTATCAGGTGGAGGTTTTCCTGATGAATAGGAATTAGATTTAGAGCAGAGGAGAAGGAACTATGTAAGGAATACACAATCTTCAGACTAAGGATTGAACAGAGTACAGATGAAGCAGAACTAAATACTAGAGGACGAAGGCCATACAGAATGGAAAGCACAGGAGATGACAAAGGGAATTAGTAAGGCTATGTATGGAGAATGAGATGTACCAAATAGGATAACAAAGTAAGGAGGAAGTGCAGTCATGAATAGATTGGTGACCAGGTAAGTGAAATACCAGATGACATAATAGAGGTTGGAGTTGGAACTAAATAGAATGAGTCAGAATGGAAGTGGAGGTAACTAAAATTGGGGTGGAGTTATCTAAGATGGAGTGGAGATGTCACGGTTGTGACACCTCCCCATCTTCATAAGACATAGGAATGCTTGATCTTTGACAATTAGAATGGTCACAGCTTCTTCACCCAGCACACAATCTGTGTGCTGTCAACCAAGTAGTCAACTATGTACATTGGACCCAGGACTACCATAGTTTGAAATGTGTATATGGTATATTAGAGTAAGTTGTTTTATTTTTACCACTGCATTTAAATGCAGTTGTTATTTTACCATTTGTTAGAATGCCTTCAACCACTTGAGTATGTGCTTCAGTTGCATCTTTTACTTCATCTGCAGTGTTCACTGCTTCATCTCCCCAGCACTTTTTTGCATGCTTGCACACATCACCAGTTGAGCGTGCATCCTTAGTGTCAAGATACCAACAGATTGTAACCTTGCAACCAGGTGATGTGCACTCAAACACATGTGATTGACTTGTACCAACATGCCTGATGATAGGAACAGGTCCAAAAAAGGCATAGATAGTTGAGGTCCATTCTTTGCATAAGTGTTCTATATGTGTGTTAGTACTTATGAATGGCCTGTCTCAGATGTGATAGAACATACCAAGTTCCTCCTCCAGTGTCTCCTCATCATCATCAAGTCCCTCTTTTAACTTGGAAAGCTCTCTCTCACCCTCAACATTAGGAGTGGCCCTATGAGAAGGTGGTTGTCAGGTTCTGACTTGGAGTGAGGTGTAAAGAACCTCTATAAAGAGAGTTCTCTAGCACAGGAATGAAGAGGGAAAGAAGTGACAGAGACTAGCCACTGACTTGGTTTAGGTGGAAAGAAATATAAGTGTAGGGGTTGAGTGACTTGTTAGGTCTGAGGTTTGAAGACAGTAGGAACAAGTGGAAAAACCTGTTAATTATACTGGTAGTCTACACCAGTCTTATATACTACAAGGACTGTTTGTATCTATGTGGTCCACAGTAAGTATATATGGTAAATTGGTAATGGGTAAAGGGTTGGAATACCCTAAACTCTGGGTTGAAAGATAAGGTATTAATATTATCCAATAGGAATAATATCTCATATGAAATATGACAATCCTTATCTATGATATCATGTTCTAGATGATGATGTCATATAGAACATTCTAGAATGGAGTGTTCTAGAAGATTATGTAATAGATCATGTGATCTATAAAAGATGAATAGTGAAGGTTGAAATAAAGAAAGAACTTAATATATATTCAACCAATCAGAATATGATTTTAATATCATATTTTCAACACTCCTCCTCACTAGAATCTTTTATTGAAGTGGGAATGTGATGAGACTGATAGACTTGATTCCTTTCTCAATGTTTATTTTGCCAAGATTTTTAGTGAACATATCAGTATGTTGTTCACCAGTTTGCACATAGTATAGAGTACTTTACCAAATTAGGATCATCCTTTTGAATGTGTTTGGTTCTTCCTTCTTGTGCAGGATTCTGTGCTAAAAACATGGCTCCTTGGTTATCAACACACATAGGTATTAGACCAAGTTTGATTCGAAGATCTTGATAGACATTTCAAATCCATTGAATCTGTTTCATCAGGAAAAACCTCTACTTGATATTGTATGAAATTGTTACTATTTGTGACAATTTTCTAAAGGTGTGATAAAATTTGTGATAAAAAAGTGTACAAAAGTTTGCTAAAAAGTTGTAAAAAAGCATACTAAAAAGTGTACCAAAATATAGTAAGAAAGTGTAGTAAAAATGTATATAAAAGTGTACAAAAGTGTAGTGCAAAAAGTGTAGTAAGGAGAGTATACAAAAGTGTAGTACAAAAAGTGTAGTAAGGAGAGTGTACAAAAGTGTAGTAAAAAAGTGTACAAAAGTGTACCAATAAGTGTAGCAAAGTGTAGAAAAAAGTGTAACAAAAGTGTAGTAAAAAAGTGTACAAAATTGTACCAACAAGTGTAGCAAAGTGTAGAAAAAAGTGTACCAGAGTGTAGAACGAAGTGTAGAAAAAGTGTAGTAAAAAAGCGTACAAAAGTGTACCAACAAGTGTAGCAAAGTGTAGTAAAAAAGTGTAGCAAAAGTGTAGTAAAAAGTGTACAAAATGTACCAACAAGTGTAGCAAAGTGTAGAAAAAAGTGTACCAGAGTGTAGAAAAAAGTGTAGCAAAAGTATAGTAAAAAAGCGTACAAAAGTGTACCAACAAGTCTATCAAGGTGTAGAAAAAAGTGTACCAAAGTGTAGTAAAGAAGTGTACAAAAGTGTACTGCCAAAGTGTAGGAAAAAGTGTACCAAAGTGGAGAAAAAGGTGTAGCAAAAGTGTAGTAACAAAGCAGACAAAAGTGTACCAAAGTGTAGAAGAAGTGTAGCAAAGTTTAGTCAAAAAGCGGACAAAAGTCTACCAACAAGCCTACCAAAGCAAAGTGTACCAGAGTGTAGACAAAAGTGCACCAAGGTGTAGTAAAAATGCGGACATAAGTGTACCAATAAGTCTAGGAAAGTGTTCCACAGTGTATGCAAAAGTGTACCAAAGTGTATCAAAAATGTGGACAAGAGTGTACCAACAATTCTATCCAAGTGTGCTAGAGTGTGGAAAAAAGTGTACCAAAGTGTATTAAAAATGTGGACAAAGTGCACCAGAGTGTAGTAAAAAAAAGTGTATCAAAAGTGTACAAAACGTGTAGTAAAAGCAGTGTGTTAACACTTTCAATACTGTCTGTACACTTTATTTAAACTTCTAGTACATCAAAAAATTGCCTAAGTCAAAAGATCCAAAAAACATGATTTAGTGGACACTAAAACTCATGCCTCTTGTGCCTCAGGGCAAACTGGACCAAACAAATGGCCGAAACTACCATAAGGGGGGGACACAACCTACACTTTTGGTAGTTGTCTTAAGCTTTCCCTACACTTTTTAATGCACAACAAATGAATGTGTCTTTGAGACCACTTTTCTTGTTGCATTGCTAGTGTCGTTATTAGGATAACTGTTGTCTCTGACTTCAGACTTTTGTCCTATATTTTTTGGTACACTTTGTATGCTTTTTGTTACACTTTGTACACTTTCTCAACACACCTGTGTACACTTTGTATGCTTTTTTGGTACACTTTGTACACTTTCTCATTACACTTTTTGGTACACTTTGTACACTTTCTCACTACACTTTTTGATACACTTTGTACACTTTTTTAGTACACTTTGTACGCTTCCTTAGTACACTTTTTTGGTACACTTTGTACACTTTCTCACTACACTTTTGGTATACTTTGTTCGTTTTTTGGTACACTTTGTACGCTTTTTTGGTACACTTTCTTGGTACACTTGTGTATACTTTTATAAGATTTCTTTACAATACTTTCTTGGTACTACAGTTGTATCCTTTACTGTACTTGTATACACTCAGCAGTTTTGGAGTGCTAGTTGGTTTAGTAATCTAACACTTATATGTACAACATATACAAAAGTGTAGTAAAAAAGTGTACAAAAATGTAGTAAGACAGTATTACAACAATGTATATATGTAGAAGTGTAATAAAAAAGCATACCAAGTGCATTCAAAGAACATCTAACATGTGTGTCTAGTGAACAAGCATAATGAGTGTAGTAAGAATGCATATGAAAGTGGTGCATGTATAAGAAAATATAGTGACAAAAGTCTAAAAGTGTCAACATAATCTGGAAAATTATCAGCATTTTTGATCAATTGTAATAGAAATATTATAATATTATATAGAAATAGAAACAGTATTATTAGCATATATTCTGTATATTCTTGAGAATTATCTGAAATTATCTGAATGATTTTAGGGGACCAGGAAAAAATCATAAATTGTCAATAATGTGAGATTATTTGTAAATAGTGATTATTTGAGATATTTTATCATAAATAGTAGTAATTTGATACAATTTTCAAGCATAGGTTTTTCCTGATGTTGGCACATTCTGTCATGCCACAGTATTCTGCTTCAGTGGAGGAAAGTCTAACTCTCTTTTGGTGTCTTGTTAACCATGATATAGGGTTGTTGGCTAGGGAGATAACATAGCCAGTTGTTGATCTGGATGTTTCTATATTGCCAGCCCAGTCTGTATCACAGTATGCAATAAGACCATTAGTGTTTCCTGTTCCTTGATATTGAAGAGCATAGTTTGGGTGAGATGATAGATATTTGATAATGTACATTGCCTTATCCATATGTTCTTCAGAAGGATTTGCTGAGAATTGTGGCATTTTGATAACAGCATAGGAAATGTCTGGTCTTGAGTCAAGCATGATGTATAGCAATGATCCAATGACCAATTGATACATGGTATGGAGATGAGGATCAGCTTCTTGAATATTTGGTTTATGTTACGGTCAAGGTGCAGGTGCGGAGCTGCGTCATTAACAAGTCTTACACCTCTTTTGTTTCTTTGAACCCCTCCCGGTTCACCTTTTCTCATATCTGTCTTCTCACTGCCTCCTCTGATTCTGATTAGTCCACTTCATTTCTGCTATTCGTTTCACCATTGTTTCGGTACATGTTTCAACAACACGCCCATTTCATTTCTGCTATTGTTTCACCATTGTTTCGGTATGTGTTTTAACAACACACCCATTTCATTTCCGCTATTGTTTCACCATTGTTTCGGTACGTGTTTCAACAACACGCCCATTTCATTCCCATTGTCATTTCAGATACACGAGGCCCTTCATTCTATTTTCGCCTCTTGTATGACACCTATTCTCGTCTTGGTCCGTGCACTTAACTCGTACCTATAAAAACCCATACATATTGTACCAGTAGCTCTAGCTAGTTCTGCACAATCATAGCTCAGTTATCTAGTGACCTTAGTCTGAAAGAGCGACTAAGAGAATATCCTCTTGTTCATTACCTTTACTCAAGTGACGTGACTCTTTGTAAGATCCTCCTTGAGCTCTGTGGTAACTAGGAACTTGAGCTCAGCGTTAACAAAAGAACTAGCTTTTCTCACCGCTCCTGCTGCTTAGCAGACCACCACCATTTCTTTCTCTGCTATACCTCCCAGATGAGGGATACGACCCCCCTCAAACTCTCCTCCCACTGTGTCCTCACCAGGAACTCACGGCACAGCCGATGACCCCAATGCCCCACCTCTTACTGACGAACTCAGGGCCTTATATCCCGGAGCTCATCATCGATTACTCGACGGAACAGTCGTAGACATCGACAGCTTTCGACTTCAACCCAGACAGCCATGAAGAGAACCTCCACCTCAACCCCCACTTCCACCAGCAGACTCCAACCCTGAACCCCCAGTTAACAATGCCATGGCAGATCCAGCTGCACGACCTACAGAGATAAAGGCAGGGTTGCCTCAGGACTTCTCTGGAGAAGGAAAGGATGCCAATCATTGGATGATGGCAATGAAAGCGTACTTCACGATGAACAAAGCACTTTACAACAATGATGCAAGAGTGCTCGTCTTTTTAAACAAGATGACAAAGGGAAATGGAGTCCCCTTTGCCGAAGGGTGGTATACAAAGATTAGCGACCCCACCACGACGCCTGCCAATCGGACCTTTGCCAAGGTACTTGAGGACTTTCAGGCGACATTCTTTCTGTTCAATATTAAAGAAGAAGCTCGAAGAAAACTTTGCGCTCTCAGGCAGAATATCTCGGATCATGAAGGGGGTTTCCAGAAATACATATCAGAATTCCGCCTGCACTCTGCCTGCGCTGGAATTATTGGGCGAAAGGCCATTGGGGCGAATGACCTATGCCAGGAGCACAGAGGGTGCAGAAGCTGTAGCATAGAGTAAGCTCCAGTCATAGTGAACGAGACTATATATATTCACCTGTAGCATAGAGTAAGCTAGGTACAGGTGAGTAAATAGGGTATACAAAGTAATAATGAGTGTCTTACCTCCAGTCGTAGTGAACGAGACTGGAGGAAAAGGAACGAAAGGTGAGCGTGAGTCTACCTCGCGTGATGTCCATAAAAGGAAATGTACACTATGTATCATAGTAAGGGTGGTAATATGTAACGTATGGTCTGAATCTCCAACAGGAATAACGGACCAGCTGATGCTCCTAGACTATCTGGCCACAGGGATGGATGTAAAGATAGTGGAGAAGGTGTTGAGCCAACAGGTTCAACCAGTTACTGCTGAAGAATGGATTACCCAGGCGGCCAAGTACCATGCCCAGCAACGAAGGATCGCCGATATCCATGCTGGAAGGGGAGGAAACTTTCAAAAGGCTCCCAGAGACCCGAATGTGATGGACGTAGACGCTATCCGACTTTCACCTGTGGATAGAGCCCGACACATGAGAGAAAACTGATGCTTCATTTGCCACAAAATTGGTTGTTCGTCTCGAAATCATCCTTGCACCCCTAGATCGCCAAATGCTACCCCTAGGACCACTCTCCCGAATAACCCAAGACCCTGAGCATGGACCCGGACTATCGAAGCACAAGACCAACCCATGTTGGATTTAGGGCAATACCTGAACAAGATCTTCACCAATAGGAAGGTCAAGAAAGATGAACTTTTAAAAGTGCTGCAAACCGTCTATGATGAAGAAGAACCCTCAACCCTGGGCATTGACGTCGATATAGCCATGATCGAGGAGTTCTAGGAAGATGAAACCCCAACCAAGGATTTTTGAAAGGGAAGGGTAGGACAACAGTTACTACTTCCCCAGCTCTTGCTCGTGTAATCTGTACTTCACCAAACGCTAGATCAATACAACTCCCCATTCACCTCTCTGTGTTTGGACGAGCAAAATCTGTTGCACAAAAAGCCTTAATCGACTCTGGAGCCACAGGAAACTTCATCCACCAGACCCTAGTATCTCGTCATAATCTCCCAACGTCCAAGTTAGCCACACCTATCTCAGCAGCAAATGCCAACGGAACCCCAAATAAAAATGGGGTTATCAGACAAAAAACCACTTTACAACTCACTGTCAATGGTGCCACCTTTCCAATTACCCTGCTCGTATTAAACTGTGGAAAGGAGGAAGTAATTCTGGGAATGCCTTGGTTGCGAACTGTCAATCCACACATCAATTGGACCACTGGAACAATCTCCTTCCCCTCTCCTCCTAATCACAGAAGGAAGGAGAACACGGACGATGGGGTATCGCATCGTTACTTGCTCCGTTATCTGGGAATGGACCCCACGCTAGACTGGGTTACCTATACAACCAACATTATGCCCCTCACTGTATCGACAAAACCACCCTTTCTACCCAGTTAGCTATCGAACAGGGGACAAAGACGGTCGTCCTCCCATCCCAACTAGCTGCTTACAGACGTGTATTTGAAGACCCCCCAGCTGATTGTCTTCCCCCATCTCGAGGAGAGTTCAACTTCAGCATCACCTTGAAAGACTCCTTTGTTCCCCGTGTAGCCAAGACGTACTCTCTCAATCCAATGGAGCAGGAAGCGTGCAACAAATTTATCAGTGAAAACCTCGCCAATGGATGAATCTCCCGATCCTCGTCACCCCAAGCTTCCCTGTTCTTTTTTGTTGCCAAAAAGGATGGTAACCTTCGGCCGTGTCAGGACTACCATTACCTAAATGAACACACTGTAAAGAATGCTGCCCCCCTTCCTTGTATTCCCAACCTCATTGACCGCCTCAGTAAATCCAACATTCTCACCAAACTGGACATTCACTGGGGATATAACAACGTCCGCATTCGCCCCGAGGATCGTTGGAAGGCAGCATTCATCACTCTGTCTGGATTATATGAGCCAAACGTCATGTTCTTCGGTTTCTCTAACGCTCCACCCGACTTCCAAACCCTCATGAACCACATCTTCAGTGATTATCTTGCCGAAGGCTGGCTCATCATCTATATGGACGATTTCTGCATTCATAATGTAGACAATATGGAAGAGCATTGGGAACTCGTTCATAAAGTTCTCAAACAATTCGAAGAACATGAACTCTATCTCAAACTCGAAAAATGCACCTTTGCTGCCAAGGAAATCGACTTCCTTGGTATGGTCGTCAGTGGGGGGTCACTCATTATGGATCGGGGCAAACTCCAAGCAATCGAACAATGGAAACCTCCCACTTCTGTAAAAGGAACATGATCCTTCATCGGCTTTTGCAACTTCTACCACAAATTCATCCCCAACTTCTCTGCCATCGTTCGTCCCATCCTCAATCTAACCAAGAAAGGCCTCACTTGGACATGGACTTCTGCCGCTGACATCGCCTTTAATCAGCTAAAGGCCGCTTTCCTAAAAAAAACCCGTCCTTCTCCTCCCTGATACCTCCTGACCCTTCACCGTCATGACTGATGCTTCTCTTACGGCCTCCAGCGCTGTTCTTATGCAGGCTGATGGCAATGGGGATCTTCATCCCTGCACCTACCTGTCTAAGACCTTCTCCCCAGCTGAACGAAACTACGACATTTACGACCGCGAACTCCTTGCAGTCATTCATGCCTTGGAGGAATGGCGCCATTACCTTCAGGGAACCGGCCACACTACTACCGTCCTAAAGGATCACCGCAATCTCACCTATTTCTGCCAACCACAAAAGTTGTCTCGCCGCCATGCTCATTGGCAACTTTTTCTTCAGGACTTCACTCTTCACTTCCTCCATACTCCCGGCACCTCCATGGGCCCTGCTGATGCATTGTCCCGCTGTGATGACATTGATACCTCGTCCGATAATCAAGCCCTTCAATTACTCCCTGACTCCCTTTTTGTCCATGCCATCGACACTGCCCTCACCTCTTCTCTCCTTTCCGCCACCGCCACCGACCCCTTTGCCTCTGCAGCATTCGCCTCCATTCGCCAAGGAGTCTCCCTTCTTCCTCGCACGTCTCTCCATGACTGGTGCTCTTCAGACAGGCTCCTCTATTACAAACAACATCTCTATGTTCCTCCCAGCTGTCATTCCTCTCTCCTTCAGTCTCTCCACGAATCTCCCGTTTCTGGCCATGCCAGCATAATCCGCACTATCAACCTCATCAGTCGCGACTATTGGTGGCCAGGTCTTTCCTCCTTTGTTCGCCGTTTCATCCTTGGTTGTGCCACCTGTCAAGCAAACAAGGTTCTCACCCACCCCACAGTTCCCCCTCTTTCCCCGCTCACCTCCTCTGCTACTTGCCCGTTCCAACAGCTCCCCCTCAATTTCATCACCGACCTACCCCCCTCTTTGGGTTTTGATTCTATTTTGGTTGTGGTCGACCATGGTCTTAGTAAGGGGGTAGTTTTCATCCCTTGTCTCAAAACCATTTCTGCCGCTGACACTGCCAACTTGTTTTTCACCCATGTTTTTCCTCACTACGGCCTCCATGACCACCTCATCAGCGATCGTGGATAGTGTTTAAAAGTCCGGTCCGGTCCGGTTTTTTGGCCTATTTTGGAAGGCAACCGGACCAAAACCGGTTTTGGTAATTTCCTAATTAAGGGCAACTGCAACTGGACTGAAAAAGACTGGTTGCAACCGGTCTTTTGAAAGACCGGTCCGCACCCGGTCCGGAACCGGTTATGATGCTTAGTAATGGCTGTATGAAAGTTAGATTGGATTCTTAGCTTGAATCTGGGCTAGTAATTGCCAAAAGCGGTCAAGAAATGGGCGAGATATGATTATTTTCGTCGGGCTTGTCATTTTTTGACAGTCAAAAATGGTTTTTGGATCATAAATGCCTCAAATAAATTCCAACAAATTCGGAAAAATTACCAAAAATTACCCAATATGGTAATATACATAGGGGGTGGCTGTACACCGGTTGTGACCGGTTACAACCGGTTGCAACTGCAGTCTTTTTCCATCCAAACTGAGGCAACTGGCAACTGCAGTCCAGTTGCGATCAGTTGTGGTCCAGTCCAGTTGCCAGTCTTTTACCAGTTGCGCAACTGGACTTTAAAACACTAATCATGGACCTCAATTTGCCTCGGCCTTCGCCTGTGAACTAGCGCAACTACTACACTATGACCACTCCCTATCCTCCACCTACCACCCCCAAACAGATGGCCAAACTGAACGAGTAAACCAGGAACTAGAAACATACCTGCGAATTTTCTGTTCTGGTCAAACTGATTCCTGGTCATCTCTCCTTCCTCTTGCTGAATTCTCTCACAACTCCCTCATCCACTCGTCCACTGGTGTATCACCATTCTCTCTAATCCTGGGATATGAACCTTGTGGATACCCTCCTCTAGGGAAAACTTTCCTCCCAGCCCTGGAACAACGTTTAACCCTTTTAAATGCCGCAAGGGAGGAAGCTTTAGAGGCCCATAAACGCGCCCAACAAAACATGAAGGAGCGCATCACTACGAAGTTCCAACCGTGGAAAGTGGGCGATAAAGTGTGGCTAAATAATTCAAATCTTCATCTCCGATACCCCTCCAAAAAACTTGCCCCTCGTCATGAAGGCCCTTTTGAAATAACACAAGTAATCTCCGCCGTTGCCTATCGCCTCCAACTTCCCCCAATGTGGAAGATCCACGATGTCTTCCATGCTTCTCTTCTTTCTCCTTATCGCGAAACAGCCAAACATGGGCTGAACTTCTTCCGTCCACCCCCTGAAACTATTGATGGGGAAGAAGAATATGAAATTGATCATATCCTCGCCCACCGCGGATCAATTCGAAGACACCAGTTTTTAATTTCGTGGAAAGGGTGGCCATCAAGCGAAAACATGTGGGAACCTGAAGCGAATCTCGGACATGCCAAGCCGCTTCTCAGGGCTTATAAACTCGCTCATCCTCGCGATTTCCCTTCATCTCCATGAACCCCTCCTCTCATCGCCTTCATAAAACAAAATTTGACTTCAAACCAAACGAACCATTCTCTCACTTTGCCTTTCAATTCCTCAACAAAGTACCCTCCAATCATTGTCTAACTCACTCCTGTTTCTGTCGTTTCTCTTACTGCCCTTGGCACCATACCTTTTAGATGTCTTCTTCCACCCCTACCCCTTTGTCTTTTCATGTTACTTCTTCCTCTATTCCGTCTCGACCTCCCACTCCTCACCCTACTTCTCCTCCTAGCATGGACAGCCCATCGGTTCCTAGCACCTGGACTGCGCTCATGGGGGACAGACACACTGATGTTCCCATCATGCCCGCTCTTCTTGATGGGTCTATCCGAAATGCTCTCTTTGCTCACATCCTCGAAGACCCAGCCCTCCTGATGTTAGTCGAAAGACACGCCAGGGAACAGGATATTGAGGAATTTGACCTACTATTCGTCCTCTTAAAACTTTATCACAGCTACGCCCATCTCTCTCTGTACCTCCACGACGCCTTCTCTGCCTCCACCACTGTACCGTCCGGGGCAATCAACTCCTCACTAAACGAAATGCAACCCCTCATCTTAGAGTCTCTTCAACACTCTTGCTTCCCCGATCTCATCCCCACTATCCACCCTGCTCACCTATGGGATCCAATGCGCCCTTGGTGGATGTCACTCACCACCAATCAACAAGAGATCTATGCCTTGGAAGCCTCTCGTCATTACCCAAATGCGTTTCCTCCCTTTCCATCCAGATGCATCAGAGCCCCCACCTTGCCCCCTGTTGATGTCACTATCGCTCCCAGGCAGGTGGCCATCTGGTTGGCCGGACCCCCGTCCATTGACCTCACCAACCCTCCTCGTTCGACCACTCATACTACCTCTACACCATCATCTTCTCCTACATCCTCCCGCAGTAGCTGCAGTTGTCAGGGATGCTCATCTGCCACAACCTCACCAAGTCAACCATACCCTTCCTCTATTTCCAGCACCCCTACCCTGTCTCGACAATTGGCTTTCCTCGCTCCCAGATGATCTACCTCCCAATCCGAACGAAATCGTCATGGAAATTCTCCTTTGACTGCACAACTTCCCCCTCTCCCCTGTCCTGTCTGCATGTCGGCACGTCATCATTACTGTAACTGCCCCAATTATGCTTGTGACCACTGCCATGGAACCGGACACCCCAGTTATGACTGCCCGTCCCTCCACACTTGCCACATTTGCTCCCATATTGGTCATGTGGAACAGGACTGTCCAGACAACGACTAGGATTATCAACCACCCGACCAGGAGGACAGGGATGTTGCTGATGCAATTGAACACAACACTGGTGGAGATTCGGTGTAGGATGTTAGTGGTTCCAGTGGCTCCACTCTACGATGGGGGTAATGTTATGGTCAAGGTGCAGGCGCGGAGCTGTGTCATTAACAAGTCTTACACCTCTTTCGTTTCTTTGAACCCCTCCCGGTTCACCTTTTCTCATATCCGTCTTCTCACCACCTCCTCCAATTCCAATTAGTCCACTTCATTTCTGCTATTCGTTTCACTGTTGTTTCAGTACGTGTTTCAACAACACACCCATTTCATTTCCACTATTGTTTCACCATTGTTTCGGTATGTGTTTCAACAACACACCCATTTCATTTCCGCTATTGTTTCACCATTGTTTCGGTACGTGTTTCAACAACATGCCCATTTCATTCCCATTGTCGTTTCAGATACACAAGGCCCTTCATTCTATTTTCGCCTCTTGTATGACACCTTCTATTCTCGTCTTGGTCCATGCACTTAACTCATACCTATAAAAACCCATACATATTGTACCAGTAGCTCTAAGCTAGTTCTGCGCAATCATAGCTCAGTTATCTAGTGACCTTAGTCTGAAAGAGCGACTAAGAGAATATCCTCTTGTTCATTACCTTTACTCAAGTGACGCAACTCTTCATGAGATCCTCCTTGAGCTCTGTGGTAACTAGAAACTTGAGCTCGGCGTTAACAGTTTAGGATTGTAACCTGTAGGAAGTGGAACAGAAATGGGTTTGCAGTTTTCTTGATGAAAATGTTTGATGACTTTGTTTGCATAGTTGTTTTGATCCAAGATGATTGTCTTCTTCTTCCTATTTCTGGTTATTCTCATACCAAGATATTCTTTTACTTCTCCTAGGTCTCTTGATTATTTCTTCATTAAAATCTTCTTTGCAGCAAGGACCTTGTGTTGTTGTTATCCATAAAAAGTGCATCATCA